>JAXIUT010000001.1:26075188-26096114 GCA_035586675.1 Eurytoma californica | reverse complement strand
ATTTTTAAATTATGCACAAATTTATGCACAAATTTTATTTATGCACAAAACTTATGCATACTTTTTTCCTACGGGATTTTATAATAATAAAACTGATAAAAGTAAAATATTTTTACTTATTTATAATGCAATTTTCTGAGTGTGGATATTCCAATAATAGCATTTACTGCATTTACATTCACTTTCACAAGCAATAGCCAAGTACTCGATAAATTCATAACTAATGACATATTCACGTCACTATTGAGCGTACTACTTAAAATTATCTTTATCTAATCATGCACTCAATTTAAAGTATAATATATATAGCATTAGCCTCACGACCCGAACGGGCCTCTTGATATGTATTATATATCCTCCTTTAGCTCCTTATCCACAAGGTCAACATTACCGACAGTATATAGTTACCGGTAGCTCTGCTCACCGCAGCCAGATGTCCCGAGCACTCCTGGATCCCGATACCCACGGCAATCCCGCGTACACTATGCAGTCCGTTCACGCGGATCTGGCCGTCCGAGCAGCTGTTTCCCCGTGCGGCCGCGCACATGCACGTATGCACATCAGTATATACCTCATGTCGGTGTACGATAGTGAAGGGGAGAAAGAGAGAGGAGCGAGATTCACGCGAGAGCAGCGGCAACCCACACGCGGGACGTCGAGCGCCTGTCTGTATAAAGACGGCTGGACACGCGCGGCGCGCATGCAAATCGTGTCCAGGCTGATGTTTTGCAAGCGCTTGCACAACCTGCAGCGCCGCGATAATCGCGATAGCGCCGATCGACGCACCCGTCGATGCCTGCGCGTGATTCGTGAAAAAATGCACCGGCCTCTAGTTCAGGGGCTTATATATATATTATCTCTTCTCTGCGATGGCCTCCGAGTCGTCCTTTTGCTCCGTTTTCATGGGTCCGCGCGATGACTCCGAAATTAATTGATGGACTCCAATCGATATCTGTAATAATTGATTAATCAATACTTGTAATATGCTCCTTTAAACTAGATAAATTACTTTTTACAGAATTGTCTGTATAGTTTCTTGTGCGTACCTGTACCTAATATTTCAACGTAATTACTCTTTAGAACGACTTCGCGAATGTGCAACTTTTTTTATTATAGTTAGTATACCAAAAGAAACTTTTTATACCTACTTCGAAATGACGAAGGTCGAGTGTTTGCGCCCGTGACTTTATAAGTACTCCCCGTGATTCAGATGAAGCTGTACGTTTTCTCGAGTCGAATCATAGCGCAAGAAATCCCAGCAAAACAAAGTCCCTTTTGTGCTCCACCGACGTCACGGAGTGATAAATCGCGCGGGCAATCGCGAGCCCGGCAAAAAAGATGTACCGAAAATCGTCCCCCGGCAGTCGCGACTCACCACCCACCCCGCATCTCTCTCTTCCACCCCTACATTATACACACTGAAACATCGATAAAGAAAGAAAAAGAAACACCGGTGGCAGTATACCTTACCCTATAACGCAACTCTGGCGCTGCGGAGCGATAAAGCGCCGGAGGAAGCGAGTCCTTGAAGGGCCGGGCTGCAGAGCACTCGGTCTGCCTCATGCGATGATGGCAGCTGCATCTGCGCGCGCCTCGCTCGGTCTCTCTCTCGCTCGGCCGGCGACTCCCACCCCCTCCGGGCATTACGGCGGCGGCGCGCGAGCGCGGCGCACTCGAGCTTCGCCCGCCGCCGCGGACGGTTCGCTCGGCTCGCGCGCGGCTCTTAAGGATACACACTCGGTCACTCCCACAAGGACACCCCGCTCCCGAGTACATACTTTATATACACAGCATCCCTGCGCGCGCGCTGAAATGAGTGCCGCGGGATAGACAACGCGTGTGCGCGTAGTACGGTTTTTTTTCCGCTGCTGGAGAGAGCGGAGGCACGCGAGTGCGCGAGCGCGGCCATGTGAGAGAGGACACACGCACGCCGGAGAGTCTCGCGCTCCTTTGTTGTTGTTTTGTTTGTTCGTACGCTGTTGATGGCTGGGCCGCGGGGCGCGGAGCGCGGGGCAGCTGCGGCGAGGCACGCCAGCCTCAGAGGTGCCCGGCCACGACTCCACGGCGACCGGACCGAGAGGATCGCGGCGTGACGAACAGGTTGGTGTCTGCAGTGTGTCTTTTTTCCTTGCCCGCCGTGTCTCTAGGTTAAGAATTTAAGATGTTAACCTATAAGACGCGCGCTTTTGCCTACATTCTTTTTGTTTACGGGATGACAAGTGGTTTCGTCATGATGTTACTTTGGAGCATTTTTTTTATGTGTATATTCATGTATTGGAGTAATTCCTTTTACGATTATTTTTAAGTGTTTGTTGATTGAGAATTTTATTTTTTTGCTTAGTTGATTTGAATTTCTCTCTAAGTATAATACATAATTCAGTGACTAACTAATTCGAATAAGTAAAAGTAGTCAGTGTAGAATAAGCAAAAAGTTTAATTTTACTATTCCATAAATGAATACACACTTGTTCTACAGAGTATATACACTTAATATTGATAAAAAAAACTTAAACTGTTTGATAAAAGAAGCATACAATAAATCAAAAATATTTAATATAACAGTGAACAAATGCTAGCGAATGTCGTTTATTTATTCGCACATTACAGTAAAATTAATAAACTATTAATACAGGACTTTTTTTTGTAAAAAGTAACACGAGTTCCTGTATCGTAAAAAAAAGAGAAAGGTATCTATATAACTAATCCTAACCTTCGCATAATTTGCATCGGGCATTCCAAAGCATAGAGTGAAGTAGTGGAGTGCGTACAGTACGTCACGCTCGTCGAAGATTTTTTTCGCACGCGGAAAGCATGAATGAATTAACCGGCTTGCGCAATCCCCATACGAAAAATCCCCTCCCCTGATAAAAAAATTCAACGCACACACTATCACTGCAGTTCATCCCAATAAAAAGCGTAATCCCGACGTTAACATCGCTAATACCCTGAAACTGAAATCAGTTAACTCCTCTCGGAAACTTCAATCCCCCTCAATAAAAGACTTACGCTAAATCGTCCCCTCGCGCCCCGAGTAACGCCACCTGACTTCGCCTACACGCGCCCGGCGCAAATCCGGCTCTCTTTCTCTCTCCTCCCAATCCCTCCGCCAAATTCGTCGGTTCGAAAAAAAAGATCCTTAAATCAAGCCGCGACTTTTAAAGGGTCGCGCAGCAGGCGTTTCTCGGAAGGCCCGAGCGATAATCGGCGCGGAAAGCGAAGAAAAAGGGCCGGCGGCGTAATTAAGGGGGGAAGGGCCCTACGGCGTCGCCGAAGGATGCGCTCGCGGCCAAGGGCCCGCCGGGAGCGTTGACCGGCCGGCCCGACAGACGCACGAGGCTTTTATATATTATCCGCGCGCTGCCAACGCCGGCGTCGATCGATTTTTACGGGCCTCGATTTTTACGGATTCCCCGCTCGCCGGGATTTCTTTCGGGTGCGACGTGAAAGTGTCGATGGTACCGACGTCGATGTCGCGCTTAGCTGATTCAACGCAGAGCTGGCGCGGTTTCTCCAGGGGATTACGGGCATTGGTAGCGCGCGATCCTTTTTTCATCGCTTTGTTCGATGGTCTTTCAAGAGTCTGTTCGTTTTCGTGTAATAGAGTTTTAAAGTCTCGAAAGAGTTAATGCAATTTTAAAATCTTGGATATTGTTAGTTTATTGAAAAATTGATTGTATCAAGACACTAAATTTTTATTGCTACTGAAATGTATTTTTCAATGGTCTATTTTATAGTACATTCTGAAAAAGAAGAAATGGTCGTCGTTATATAGTGTCAAATAAAAAAAAATTGTTAAACTAATTTGTATTTAAATAATTTCGTTTTACGAGTTCTTTGGAAACTTTGCAATTAAATACTTCATAATAATATGGTATGCAACATTTGTTCACAAGAAGTAATTTAAATCTTTCAGAAGCACACTGGAACAGTTCATGGTGCTTTAATTTATGCTATATTCAATTTCTGTTGAAGTGCTTAAATAAGTAAGTTACAATAGAACGTAATACATATTTTATGGTCACAATTTTTAATTTATTATTTCTCAGTTCTTACTTATGCGCAGTTCTCATTTTAATTTTTATTGATCAGTTGGAAATTTAAAAAGAAAGACGATTCATGCAAGTGTTAATTAAATATTCGATAAGGATGTCATGCACGTGAGGTAACATTCACCGTACACCGCATAAATGCTTTTCACAGAACATCGCATTTAAACGCATATAATAATATTATCGATATTGAACTAAAGAAGGATAAAATTTCATTCCGCACTCCTCGACATCCGCGTAAAATATAAAATATAAAAAAAAGAAGATAGCATTTTCGTTCCAAAAATAGCGTTCGGTACTATCGGCTGCATCGAAAGAGGCTTTATTAAATCCCCCCTAATCCCGCCTTCGAGTATTAAAAATGTTCGCTATAAATTGCCCCGGGAAAAGAATAAGCCCGATACAAAGGACTCCTCGAAACGGAAAAAAGAAAAGCAACTCTCGCGGAAGCGATTAAAAGCGCCGACAAATTAGCCTCCCGAAGCCAACCAATTAAAAAGAGGCGAACGCACCACCACCTCCGACCATTAAAACCGTCCGCTTAAGCGCAAGAGTGTAAGAAAGGACTTTTTTAAAAAAAAAAAAAAAAAAAAAAAATGCAGCTTACTAAGCCGATAGCCGCGCGCGCGCGACGCGTCAACCCGGCGAAGTGCCCGACCGGCGCCTCGTTCCCTCTTCCACGCGTCTTTGGTGGTCGCGTAACCCCGGCGCGCGCAGTGTGTGCGTGCGGGGCCCGCCGAAGGTAAAGGGGGGCCTCCGCTCGCGCGGCGAGGTATGTACAGAGGGAGCGAGGATCTTATAAAGCGACCGGCTCACCGTGGCGGTGCGCGGCTCCCGTGTCATCGGCGCATCCTCGTTCCGGCTTCGTTTCCTTTGTTGGCCACCTCCGGGCCGGGGCACAAAGGCGCGCCACACCGCGCGAGGAATATAACCAATCGAGGTGTGTAACGCGCCGAGCTTCTTTCCTTCGCTGATTGCACTTTATACGAGTGCTGCGCTATCGTCTGCCATTTTGGACGCTCTTAGCTTAATGCGACTTTATTGTTTCGAGGGATGTGCACTGTTTCGTGCATAAATACTCGATTGGAGTGAAAAATGTTTCTTAATCGAACTTGATTTTTCGGAAATACAGCGATTTTTCAGTTAAATGGAATTTTTTCGGTTTTTTCATTACTTTCTTTATATATTTTTTTCTATATAAATGTAGATTAATGTACCTATCATGTAATCCTATTATCGACGCATTCAAAGCCTTTGAAACCTGTAATATCCTAATCACTTCTACTACATGTGCAAGGGATGAAGTATAAGTGAAAAATCACTCGATTGGAGTAACTTATCATTCAGAGTTACGCATAACTGCAAGCGAATCGAAATTCGAAGCGGCTCCTGTATCATTCAAGATCAAGTGTTTTTTCATTCGTTCATTGTTGTTCAAAATTGAACGAATGAAAAAACACGTAAGTGACCTGATTAGTAAAAATTACCTATACAACTTTGCAAAAAATCACTTAATCCCTAATTGTTACAAGAAAATTCTCCATATATTTACTTCCGATAATTTTTCCTGTATAATCAAATTTGAATGCATATAGTTAACAGCTTATTTTAATTCTTAAATATAACTTTACAAAATAATTATCATCCTTTTAAAGTCCTTATATATCTAGAATTCCAAGATTAATTCTTCTTTAGGTGAAGACTGAAGTATCAAATATTTATAGGCATCAGCAAGGCAGTAAAATACAAAATTCAACAAACATTATTTTTATAATTAACCATACCGATCAAACTGCATATTTTCATCATTAAATTATGGTCTAATTAACCAACAATTATTTATATCGCTGCATTGCTAATGCTGCATTCCAACAAGTTCAATACAGGCATTCATTACGCGCTCCTCGTTCCACCGCGAAGAACCAAAAATTTATTATTATTATACTGCGGATAGCAATCTCCGCGGCGAAGGGGAGGCGCCCCTCGTCAAAAAAAAGGGGCGAGATAAAACGAATAGAGTCGAAGAGTTACGATCTCCGCGTCTCGGTGGCTCTTGCGAAAAGCGCAAAAGTCAGCACAGCGCGCCGAGTAAATCGGTCTTTCCTCTCGAGTGCGCGGAGCGCGAGTGTGCGATTTGCAAGCCACGTGCTCTTTCTCCCTCGACTGTATTAATCATCTCGAGCGCGCGGCGACACTGCCATACAGAGCCTTTTTTCCTACGCACGTTTTCACGGCGCGTTCGATTCCAGCACGCGGAAAGGATGTTTTATTGGGCTGGAAGTACTTTTAATGCGGGGCGACGTAAGACAATCGGGGAAATGTAACGTAGGCGAAAGAAGATTGCTCTTGTACCTTTTACGCGGAGCTAAAAAGATGCACGTTTTTGCGAGCGAATAAAAGGCAATTGCGCATATAGTAGAAAGGTGATCACGAGCGTTTTATATCAAATGTACGAGGCAGTTTGCGCTAAGTTATATTCATGTTTTACGCGGATATTCTTAAATTGAAGGTAGTCGCGGCGAGTAAAAAGAAAAATAAACCGCAAAGGTTTTCATATCGCTGTAGGAAGAGTCCCCAGTAAAAATTGATTCGATTTCGGGATTTATGTATATTAAAGTGGAGCGTAAAAAGGACATCATGCAAATGCGAGCCTTTTGAATTTCAAAGCGCTCTTAGCGCCGCGCGATCGTATTCAAAATGGCGCGGTACTTTTGAAAGTATAATTTTTTTCGACGATTCGAAGAATATCGCACGCCGTATAAGAGATTAAAACTCGCACCGGCGCGCGTCTGACTCGCGACGACCCTTATCTACTTGCGCCGGTAAAATTCAACTGCGAATATATTCCGCCCCTGCGCCCGGGAAAATAATTAAACGATAAGTTAATTTTGCGAAACTAGTTTACGAGTTTAATTTAATCCGACGATTCGCGCGGCCCGCGCGCTCACCGCGCTATATACGCGCTCAATTTCTCCAACTTAATTCGAGCCGAATCCAATCTACAGACGCGTGATTTCGAGCTCCGGGCAAAAAATAGCCCTAATGCACCACAAACCCATCCTTTTTCCCTCCCCCTCTACGTACGGAATCAACGCCCTTTCCAAGAGTGCAGCATACCTTATCCGTATGTGTAAAAAGGAAAAAGTTGCGCACCGAGCCCTTGAGGTTATCATCGCGGCGCATCGTCCGGAGAGGCGAAAAAAATCGACCATTAAAAAGGCAGGACGAGCGGCCGATCGCGCGCCCGAGAGAGGAGAGGCGAGGGGCAATCGCCTCTCGTTCGCCAAGGTGAATGCCGCTTAAATCAGGTGCTCGTGCACTCCGGACGAGAGAGAGAGAAAGAGAGAGGGGCGGTTTGGGGGGGGGAGAGGCAGGCTGAGCAGAGCCGCTCGCGCGCGTATACACAAAGGTGCATCATCCCGTGGAATCCGAGACGCAGCCCACACGCGCTCGGACGCCGCCGCCGATCCAGCCTCGGAAATCGGAAATATTCTCCGAGGCGCGGGAGCGCCGCGCTGCCGCTCATGTGCGGACACCCGGGCGCGTATAATAAGCGACGGACTAGCGAGATTGGAGATTCCTTTTTTTTTCGCTTTTGCGCGGAGGATTCTATCAGGATTTTAATTGAAATTTCTTTTTCTATTATTTTCCTTTCTTCGATGTAGGCTTAGAGAATGTTTGTAGATAGTACTGTTGCAATTGAAGAAAAATTAAGTTGATCATTGTATTATTCTACACTCATTTATTATTAGATTGTTAAGATGCCAGGGAAGCAAATTAACGCCATTTAAAATAATAGTTTTAAGTTCTATTTATAAAAATTTTCGTCTTTACTAAATGAAATTAATTCTACTTGGCAATTTGTAATTTATAACTGCCTATACTGGTAATTATAGATATTTAAAAAATTCTAAATTCGATTTAACGTTTCAATACAAACATCAAAACCTAGACAAAACCTGGCAGACTAAGTCGTTATGCCAGGAAACTACAAAATTATTCTCAAACATTACTACAGAGTTTTTTCACTGTTTCATTCAATTTTCTCCTCGTACATTGACAATTATTTATTCGACGCGCTAAAATAATTGAGCAGTAATATAGTTGATATAATTTAGCTTGTATTTAGTTATCATAGTAATAATTTTCCCTTGGAGCACGCCAAAAGTACTTCCTTGTATTATTACGCAATGCACATAAATTATCAGGCAACTATATACCATCACCGGGCCGTAAAGATGGTACGCATGCAAAAATCATTAAGAGCCATTAATTATATCGCGGCGGTGATCGCGTGCTAAGAAAATCGGAAATGCAACGGTACGAGCACGGGTACAGATACACGCGGGGAGGAAAACGATAATTGCACGGGGCGGCTAATTCCTCGGTAACATTGGAGCGCGGCTGCATCGCCATTAGAAGACTCACCCTGGAACTTTACCACTGCGCCGATGATTGCCGGCTTATCCGATAGTATTATAATTTTTTTCCTTCCCTTTGCGAGGAAGGGAAATTGTCGATGTGTGCGTTGTATCGATCAAATATCGTTCGGTTTCCACCCCTCGGTGACCGGGGGAGTAAGGAACAACTGAACGTCGCACAGGGCACTGCAGGATACTAAAACGTACCAATTAAATGTTTGAGCGAACAAAGTTATGCTCGATTCAGTTAAAAGAGTGAAGGAAATTTCACGACCAAGGGGAACGTTTGAAAAACTGCGAAGATAAATTTGATGCATGAAGAAATTGCAACCTGCTTAAAACTGAGAAGGAGGCGTAAAATATGTGAAAGAATTGATGAATTATTTACATACGAAAAAAGTGAATGAGTTTATAAAGTGCACGTGCTTCTATTAGATTTCAAACGTCAATTTATTAATGTCTATTTACACCATATTTCCGCTAAAATATAGGAAAATATCTTTATAAAATATCCTCTTGACCTTTTCAGTATCGTTATGTTATAGCTCGTTCTCGTGATTGGTTAAGTGATAGCTGTCGTTTACTTATTAATATTTTTTATTTGACAGTTAAAAATTACTGTAAGTTTTGAAAAAAATTATAAGTTTTATTGTAAAAAATAACCGTATAATTATAGAAAATTTTACTACCCAAAGACTAATTTTTCCAAGGATTATAGAAATTTTTCTCGTATTTCATATAGCTCCCTCCGTCAAATAATTTATAGTAAATTCTCCCACTTATTTTTCTCAGTGTATCCATAAAATACATTATGAAGCAAGAAATTCGTCATAAAACATAACCGCAAGCAACTTAAAGCGTTACATTATGGGAGGCACATCGGATGCGTGGAGGGAGGGAGGAGAAGAGGCGCCGACGGAGGGTCAGCGTGAAAAAAGGCCGAAGAGAGAAATTGGCCGAAAGGATGAATCGGGGTTCGGCCGTCGCGCGTCCGCCAGGTCGATTCCGTGCGTCACCCCCTCGGGATCAAAGAGATACGCGGAAACTAACTGTTCCCGAAATTTTACGTCGAACGCTGAGCGATGCCCGGTCGTTTTCGTTCTTTTTCATCTCTCTTGTCGGGGGATCTTAACGATGGAAACGGCGACGGAGGAGAAAGGCGTTTTGGGACGTATTCGCGGGACCTCGATTGTAGAATTAGCGGGAGGCTAAAAAAAGACTTTTTGAATCATCGCTGCCGCGTATTTATTTTCCAAACCAGGTGTTCCTCTGCAGACGTGTACTGGGTCAAAGCAAATAGCGTATCCCCTTTGACAGTCTCGTGACGCGGACTGACTTTGCGGGAAGTACGTTCACTGTGCTGACGCCACGCGGAGAGTTGACAGAAATTTCCTTGCGCGTTTACAGCTTTAACTTTTTAAATTCGCACCGTTCGCTTCTCGCGTGTACACTTATCTGCATTCTGACGTAATTTTTCCGTGAATGAAACATTACTTTCACATTTTCATTCAATTTTAAATTTTACTAAATCAGTATATATACGCATGTACATGTATAATACATTTTTTTCATCTTATTAAAAATTAGTTTGTTCAAGGGTGATAAATGGCGCTCCAAAAAAATAAGGAGAAAACCCCTGCGAGCATCAGTCATTACAATCTCGAAATCAACATCGTTATTATCGCATAAATTTTGCATTCCCTGGGGACTCGTCCGGAGTAGTTGGTGCCGCGCTTTCCTCCAGATAAGAAGCCACGGGCGCGCGTCTTCTCTCTGGGTTTAATCGCCTCTCTCCCTCCCTCTCTATCTCGCTTCTCTCACTCTAGGCGAGGCGCAAGGTCGCTCGCACTACTCCGGCTCGATTTTATGACTGGTTCTATCTCTCGCTCTTTCTCTCCCGCGTCTACCTATACTTGGCCGTAGAGAGATGATCCTTTTTGGCTTTTCGAGAACCGGCCTAGGCGAGGAGACGCCAGGTGGGACATATAGGTACATAAGGAATGTCAAGGCGTGTCTTCTCTTTCTCTCTCTCTCTCTCTCTCTCTCTCTCTCTCTTCCTCGGCACGAGCGCAATTCTCCGAGGCATCCTTTTCTTTCTCTCTACTAGGGAAGGTTTCGTTTGCTCAAGACCAAGTGATTCATCATCGCTCCACTCGCCAGTGGATCTTTTTCACATTGAACTGGATTCTTTATTTTTTTTTCATTTGGAAGATATATTTGCACGGGGTGTGCGAGTATTTGATTCGCTTTGGTCGTGGACCGGGGACATATATATCTTATTCTCACAGGTTACGCGCACCATAATAAAGTGTGCGCGGGGAGAATTATTACGCGTTAGGTCGTAATCGAGTACCGAGCATGTTATTGATTCAAGTGAAATATTACCTTAGTTTTATTTATCTAAAATTGCAAATACACAGCATTTAATCGATAAAATATACGAAGATAATTTCTGCGACTTTCGGATAAAAGGAAATAATTCCACTTTTGGTGAGAGATGCGAACCTTCAGTAGGGTTCTCTTTCTTTTTCAAAAATATTTCCGTTAACAGATTACTTGGCATTATATATGGAAAAGGGCATAAATTCACTGTCAATAGATTGTAAGTAAATTGTTTCCGGCATTAAGGACTTAAATAAATGTTTGTTTTAAAAGATCAATTTCATTTAAAAATTGATTTTTCCCCCTAAAAAATTATGAGAGCTTTTTTGCGTCATAACGCACAAAAAAATTAAAATCTCAAATTACTCGAAAAAATAAAAAATGGAGGATTCTGTTGCCGGGTAATTTATACGTATAAATTATGATTTTGTAGATGTTCGATAATAAGGAATATTCAATTTTTAAAGTACATATTCTCGAAGAGATATCGAGTTAAATTAGAAGAAAAATTTAATTTCTTGTATCTAAAATATTACAACCAAACTACATTATGTTTATCAAATCTTAAGCCGTACTACGGTACAGTATAAATAAATAAGATAAAACTGGTTTTGAAGAAGACGTGGGACCATTTCCGGGACACGGTAATTAAGTATTAAGGTTCTATGGGTCCATTGTGCTATTATCTCACATGATAATACGCCTCGGGGGTAAGCCCCTGTAGCAATCTGGTGGACAGTAGCAGATAAGATGCACGCATGCACGGCGGTGCTTTCCTGCTCCCCCTACTCTCGCTGATATCGTAAAGGCTAGATCTTTGCATCTAATAAGCAGAATCCACTGACACCGTTTTCTCCGGATATCAGAAGTGGTCTGCTCATTAAGCGTTTGTGAAATGAAATTATTTCAGATACGGATACTCTCGTTTTAATCGAAATCCGCACCGAATCGGGCTTATCATTAGCAGCGATTCGAGTTGCATTTTTTGCGGTAGTAAATGTTTGAACATCGATTTACCGTTAAGGAAAAAAGCCTCGAACGTAATTTGCCTACTTCGGCACATGTTGTTTATTTAATATTCGATAAAGGAATCGAAAGTTTCAATTGCACATGCTTTCTTTATTTATACTGTCACTTACTACATCTGCGTATCTGCAAAATTACATACATTATTCGTTTATTTACTATGAAGGCTTCAACGACTACATTTTGTTAAAGAACCCGTCCATTAGATTAGAAGCGCGATACTCGTGCAAGGACATCTTTTGTTTTTCCTTTGACATTTGCACGATTAAATCGTCGTATCTATTTTTCCACTTCACCTTCAATGCGAGACTAAAGTGACCTCCGATTCGATACAATTCGCTTGCTCTCTTACACAAATAGATTTCATTTTAAAAAAAGCCTTAACAATTACACACGGTAAACCGAACAAATTGACAATAAAAATCGTTCGCTCCCTATAGCCGAACGTACAAAACTTATTTGGCCGAGCGTCGGTCAGGCGGGGCAAAAACTGACCGGCGAAAAACGGCCGGCGATGCTTCAGCAGAGTCAAGTCGACGGGGAAAAAGTCCAATTTACCCGGCGAGCGCCGAATTAGCAAAGCGGAGCGTGAACGGGCCACACGGTCTCTTCCCTCCGAATTACACTCGCCCGGGCTACGGGCCAGGCGAGCTGCGCGTCTCTCATTCCGGAGCGCGCTCCCCCGAAATTCCTCGCTCCCTTTTTTTTCCGCTCGCATCCTCTGACTTCGCGCGATTGCATTCCAGCGGCGCGCGGGATGAATCTCGCGCTCGGCTATCCCGCCGCTTTCGCTTTCCGCGGCCTCGCTTTCGTTTTTATCCCCTCGAGTCGCTCCTTCATGTTTCTTCCTGATGCCGCCCTCGCTCTTCCGCCTCTCTCTCTCTTTCTTTGTCTGTCACCCTCTGTCTCTCTATGCATCTCGCTGGCTTATCGCGTGCGCCTCTTCCCCTTTTTTTGTTCAGCAAGCGGAAAGTTTTAATTTCGGTTCGATTATTCAGCGGTGCCGTTTTAGTTATTCATCGCGAAGTTCGTGTTTTTTTTTTTTCATCGTTTTTTTCAATCTTTTTGCTCGCTTATAACGCGCCGTTTTTTTTTAGACGCTCCATCTTTGTCGGATACGAGGGTGCGAACGATTCAACGCGGATTTCAGGTATCGATTTCATTAATCAATATAGTTATCGAGCTGATCCTTCTATTTTTTCGAGAAAAAAAGATCCGTTTCGTTTGTGCCAAATGTCGCGAAGACTACGATTTTTCATACGAGAAACTCTCTGAACTTCGCCTCGAAATATCTCCTCCAGAGAACCGTACACTCCACGCGTCAATTTTTCACGACGAGCTAAAAAACGAGTAGACAACGAGTTAAGTTTCTCCGATACCGTCGCTCAACAATAAAATCGAGTCCATAAATATCCAGCGCGCCTTTGACCCGGTTGCCCATCGAGATCTCGCCACGCAATAATGACGCCGGGGCAAGGGTGCGCGCCGCTCTATATATATACCCATACGTCCGGCGCTATAAATTCTTGTTTGCCGATATAATACACCCCCTGGCCCTCCTCCTCTGATCGTGGCGCGCATCAGCCGCCCAGTCGGCGGAAAATTTTTCCCGGGGGGTGGCTCCTCTCGAGTGATCCACTGTTTGCTCGCGCCTCCCTCTACGAGTACGTCGTTAGCTGCGCCCGGGGTGGACCCCCCCCCCTTCCCCCCTCATGTAATGCGACGCGCCTTTGAAGATTACACGCGCGACGGCGGGCACGAGCCGGTTTATACGAAAATTTGTTTTCGTGTCGATGCGACGATAAAGAGGGTCAAGCCGGTGGAAGAGTGCAGCGGCTCGGATTTCGCCGTGGATAGTTCGATTATCGCTTGCGTGTAACTGTGAAATTGTTTGAGATGAGCTCGGGCCGATAGCGGAGTGGCCGAAGCTCGTTACTCCGTTAATGTTTCGCCGGGGTTTGTTGGGTAAATATAGTGTTTTCGCGGGTTGTTTGTTTTGATTTATAGTGCATTTGTTGGTCTGTGAATCAATGCCGAAGCTTTTGACGTGATACATGGAATCCAACTTGATTTTCTATCTGATGGTGCATTCTTTTTGTTATTTTTTTTTCTACGTGCTATTTTTTGAATGATTTATTGGTTTGATGTGTTTTAAGTTTCTTTTTATTGGTTTATTTATAGTTATTTAACCAAATAATTGTATTACATGAAAGTATTCCTGTAGAGGAAAGCTGTAGTAGTAATCACCAGGTTGGTGAAAAAAAAGTCTTAAACTGAATAAAACTATGTTGTATCTTAAAAAACATTTTTAAATTTAAAAATTATGGTTTTCTAAAAAACTATAGTATTTTACAAAATACATTAATCACTTATATAGCTCATGAATTATAAAAATGAACCATTAGCAAAAATAATTTCCTTTCTTAATTTAACTTTTTTAAGCCTGTTCCCTCTTAACAGTCCAGGACTCAGCAGATTTTCATTCGAGATTGTGGTAGTAATCCCTTCTACTAGTTTGTCTATTTTTCTTTATTCTTTCTATATATAGAATAATTTATCTATTAATATTACTTATTTACTAAAAACATTTCATATAATGTGAAAAAGTGAAAAATCAGTTCAGAAAAAGCTCGATTGCCTTAGCTTTTTTCATTTCAAAGTGAAGTGAAAACCTCTTTCGCATTCTGAAAGTACATGTTGCACTGTTATATTAAATAAAAAAAATGGTTAATAATAATAAAGTCATTACACTATTCGAAAATTCGAAAATTTCATTGCTATATTGTTCTAAATATTCAAAGTAACATAATACATATAAAAATGAGCGTAATTTATAGACAGTGTCAGTGTGAAGCTTCCTTGAAACATTTTTCAACCACGCGCACGTCGGATATCTTATTATACTCGACAGCGCGAAATAAAAAGGAATAAAAGTTTCCTTGGCTGGCGCACGCCCGCGTCGAGCTTACTTCGGCGCTATTGGTAAGGCCGCAGCCAAAAGCCCTGGCTCGCCATAAAAAGGAGAAGACACGCGTCGATTACCGTAATAGATGTTCCTTCATCTCGGAGGCAGCTGCGTCGAAAAATACGTCGTCGCAGCGCCGGCGACGCGCCAGGCGCCGTCCCATTCGCCCACCACCCCCCCTCCCCCCCCCTCAAGACGCAGAAAAAGAACCTTGGCAAGTTTCCTCGGCAATTCCAGGCGGCAGCGAGCGTCGAAAGGGGGATGCGGCGCGACCCCGCCAGGGAATTCCGCGGGCAAAACTCCTGACTCCTCGCCTATGTACCCTTTTATCTCTGTTGCAGAAATAAGGCGGAAGCGGCGAGCCCCGCGGGAGTTCAGTTCGGCGGGGGACGGCGGCGAGGGTCGGATGAGGCCGGGCACGAGGCAGCATGCCCTCGAAGAAGCAGTACAACCTCGTGCACAATGACGAGTACGACACGCGGATACCGCTGCACAGCGAGGAGGCCTTCCACCGCGGCATCGTTTTCCACGCCAAGGTGCGTACCGGCGCCGCCGCATAGTAAACGCGCGAGCGCGTCGCACACGTGCGAGCGAGGGGGCCCGTAAATGGGACCCCGGGAGAGTGCAACGAACCCACCTGCGCGAGCGCACCGCGCCTATACCTCTTAATGGGGCTCTCGCGCGCGGTTCAAGGCTCCCGGAGCGTAGCGCCCGCGCGCCACTTGATTATGCTAACACCGAACATTTATTCGCGACCGAGTGCTGCGCGCACTTTAACGAGGCGGGGACCGGCGCTTTAAAGCGAGCGACGATCGCCGCGGGTGCGCTGCATCATTATTACTAATTGCTATGTAAAACGTTTAACGGGGGGTTAGTTTTTTTTTAGTTCGAGGGTTGGATGAGCCTAGAAAATATGAGCTAAGCTGTGGGCTATTTTTAGATCTCCATGTGTTATTATATACGATTTGATTAAAAAGATAATTGCATTGGTAGTAAATTATACTAGTAAATTACTTCTAATTGATTTATGAAATCGTTTTGGATTTACCGTTTATTTTAGTTCCAAGTTCAGGGGATGTTATATGATCCTATATTGGTTTAGTATAAGAGATTAAGGATTACGTGATTCTAAAAAATATGATTTACTAACCGAGGGCTCGACCGAGGGGTTATTTATTCTATATAATAATCACAAAGTACGTAAATAAGTGATTTTGCAGTCACGTTTTTAATCATTATTGATTTTTCAAAATGCAATGATTAATAATTCTAAAAATCATAAAAGATAACTACATGTATTTTATTTGACTATCAGTTATAATAAGTAGGATTATATTTAAAGTTTCGGGTAACGAATCAAAGTTTATTTTTAAAGTTTTTGTTTTTCTTTTAACAATAAGACGGCAAATCTGAAACCCAACAATCATTTCTAAAAGCACAGACAATTAATCTAACTATAGCAGATGAAATAATTAAATGTAATTGATTTATTAGCTTGTACCAACGGAAATTACTATTACAGTATGGATCAATCGATCTCGTTCCCCCATCACATCGCATCAAAACTAGACCATAAGATTGACCTATTGATAGTATGCAACCTAATAACCTTCATCATTCTTACGATTAACGCAATTACATTGATGTACCTCTCGTGTTTCCTCTAATACCCATGAAACCTCCATCACGAAGGGAAAAGAAAAACAGGCTGTAATAAACCCGACGAACAGAAAAAAAGGAGAGAGAAAACAACGCGAGGAAGCGTAACCTACCATCCGTCACGGCGAACCGGCGCGTTTTCCACGCTAAACGGCTTGATGAAATAACGAGCCCTAATCGGGCCCGCATCGGTATAACAGCGATAATGCGCGCGGAGCGGAGCGAGCCTCTCGGCGCCGCGCTCCCTTTCGCTGCTTCCTCCGCTTTTCCGTGCGGCTAGTTTATACATCCCGGTGCCTCGCGCGCCTTTTTTCTCCCCCGTTTTACGAGCCGACTTATCCTGCTTCCAGGCGCGCGAGCCCCGATATCGCTATTGGCAGGTGCCGCCGGATACGCAGCTCTCGTTTATATATAAATGACGCGCCGGCGGCGCTCAGTATCTTTTACCGATCTTTGCGCGTCCACGTCGACTTCGTAACACGTGTCGCGTTGCCTTTTCGGATTTTTTTTTTTTTGCGATTGTAAATCTACGGGGGTAAAAGACAGGCAGATCGTAGTAAATTGTTCGATTGTATCTTTAAATTTAACGTGAAATTTGAGAAACTTTACAAAGAATTTTGTAGTGTTTCTTTCTTTTTTTTTTAAATAATAAGTAAAAATAAGTTTTATTGCAGTGTTTGGTATTAAGGTAAATGAAGTTTGCAAAAAATATAAAAAAATATAAAAGATACAAATTTTTAACAGATAACATACGATTGTTCAGAGGAGTTTAGTCAGAATGTTAAAAAATGCAGTAAATTATTGGATATTTAATGCATTATACGGACTGCCTGTTATATTCGTTGAAAATTGCCGTGTACTTATCGCTTCGTTCAATACCATATCATCACATCATCAAATCGGAATCCTTATTTGTGAAAGTATCAATTTTTATCTGAAAATTCCCGCGTACATCATTATCAACATTTCGACCTAACAAAACTTTATACACTAACCACTACGGAGTATTTTTTTCAACGATTCATTCGGCAATTTCCATCTCTCCAGTTTAGTTTCTCGCGCAGTTTCTCATTTACATATTTCGCGCACGGTACTTTGAAAGCTTTCCAAATGATTGTCCCAGCGAAAATTGGAGGCGCATCAAGCGATCTCTTTGCCTGCACCGTTCGACGATCGGCGGCTGTTCTTCCGAGAAGAGGCAATTTTCGGGCCACCCCGCGCTCACGCACGCGTCCGCTTTCTCTTCCTACATGCACACGTACCCGTTTCCTCGCTCGTCGCGTGATCTTTGTCTCTTTCAATATTTCCCCCGCCGCGGACCATCTGTTACTCCGGGGGTCTTTTAAAATCCCGCCGCGCTCCGGGATAAGGTATTATTCGCCGAACGTCCAGATGTAGATTGCGCGAGGATTACGATCTGCCGGTGCGCCCTGTCTAAATCGAGATAAGCCCGAGTGTTGTGTACCGCCTGTCGCGAGCCTCGAATTTACCTGGCACGTGCTGTACTAAACACTGCTCTTCACGCCTAGTCAAACAAAATCTCTCGGATAAACACCGACACGAACCAGTAGCTTAGGCTCAGAAATTGAATATAGTGAAAATAATCATATTAAAAATTAAGTAAAGTGGAGTACATATATCTCACTAATTTTTAGTGCATTTCACTAAGTTTTAATAGTTTTTAATTTTCTCTACAATTCAATTTTAGAAGGTACTCTCATAACGTGAAAAGATGAAAAACCACTTAATTCAAGTGAAAACTGAGCTAATCAGGAGAGTGTCACACCTCCGGAACACCAATCTCTTCAAAACTTTGTATGGTGTTTTCTTGTGCCTAAATATGAAGCCGGATACTTTTAGTTTGATCCCATAGGCCTTTCTAACTTACACGGAGACTTATACATGTTTCTCGTACCGTATACACAAATATCATGAAATATCTCAGAAACATAAGATTATTAATTACCATGGCTTTATTTTGACTATAATTATCTATATAACAAAAAGAAATAATAATTTTAACCAAATAAAACAGATTTCAGCCATTTCGTATGCACCTTTACCTATTATTTAGCGGATATGAATCTCTTTTATCAATGTAATGCTCCTATTAGATATCCTTCGCTGCTGCTGTTTGGACCAAGTGAATTCACATTCTCATTTACATTCTTATTCACATCCGCAATAATATAATATATTTTAACAAAGTAAGCCACATGAAGAAACTTGATCGAGTTAGCAGCAGCGAAGGATCTTTAATAGGAGCATTGGATTGATAAGCTCTTGGATTGAATAATAGGTAAAGGTGCATACGAAATGGCTGAAATCTGTTTCATTTGGTTAAAATTATTATTTCTTTTTGTTATATAGATAATTATAGTCAAAATAAAGCCATGGTAATTAATAATCTTATGTTTCTGAGATATTTCATGATATTTGTGTATACGGTACGAGAAACATGTATAAGTCTCCGTGTAAGTTAGAAAGGCCTATGGGATCAAACTAAAAGTATCCGGCTTCATATTTAGGCACAAGAAAACACCATACAAAGTTTTGAAGAGATTGGTGTTCAGGAGGTGTGACACTCTCCTAGTAAGTTCCTTAATAAGTTCATCCCTAAACCAAAATCCACTATAAAAACAGTTTAGAACTTAAATGCATTTTAGACAATTTAAAAATCATTAACAACTTTAGATGTGTTTCTTTTGATGTAGTCTCCCTCTTTTCTTAAAAAAAAAATGATCATTACTGCCCTAACGAAAAAATGGAAATTTTTTGGAAATATCTTACCAATAAGCAGAGAAGAGTTTTTAAAAGGTATTGAAATCCTTATCAACTCCTCTTTCTTCCAATTTAACAACAATTTCTACCAACAGATTATGGGAGCCCCCATGTTTTTGTACTAGCCCCCTCTTTGCTGACTTAGTACTAGAACTAATTGAAGAACATTGCCTTAAATCTACTAAAAGATCAATTTTACTTTACAAACGTTACGTAAATGATTGTTTTTTGATCATAAATAAAGACTCGATAGAATCTATTTTAAATAAATTTAATACCTTTGACGAATAATTCCTTAAATTTACTGTTGAATACGAAGTTAATGATAGTATCAGTATTCTTGACATAAAAATTACTAGACAAAACGATGACATAACTCTGACTAATTGGTATAGAAAACCAACTGCATCCGGAAGATATATAAACTTTTTATCTCATCCTTTTAGCCAAAAAATTGCCATAATCTAATAGTCGACAAAGCAATTCAATTATCACATCCTTCTTTCTACAACGATAATATTAAACTAATTAAAAGTTTACTCCGAGCCAATGACTACCCCACACATTTTACCAATAAATATATAAATAAACGCCTTCATTTCCTTATAAAACCCGAACACATAAAAATCAACAAACAAATTCATAGGTATAACAAACTCGTCATTCCCTACGTCAATGATCTAAATAAAAAAATTCTTAGTTTTATTAACGATAAAAGACATCAACTTCTTACAATAAACAAAAACATAAATAAACTGAATTTCGTCACCTTAGGCGAAGACAAATTAGATAAACTAGAAACGACATCTGTTGTATATAAAATTAATTGCAAAGATTATGAAGCTTATCAAAGAAGCATTATTATAATAAAACGAACGATAACAGTAAGGAAAATACGACGCTCGCTCGTTCTGAACTACCAGGCGATCAGTAGCATGACGGAAGAGATCACCGCTGCTACCGCTCGGCTCAACGAGCGTTTAAATCACCTCCACCCCCACATGCTTCCCGCATCGATCGCACAAGAGACGGCCGAGCCCGCCCCACTAGTAAGCTTTCAATCAGCCGCACGCTCCCTCCCCTCCCACCCAAACCGATTAAAATTTAAAAATCGAACCACCTCCCAGGATATAAATACCGCCCGATTTACATAAAATTTTCACATTTCGATGGGCCTCTCCAGCGTCGGTCGGGTAAGAACTTTAACTGTTCAAATTTTGACAATTTATAAGAATATAGATTTTTCACTTAAAATTTTCTATCTTGCGTGTTCTAGTTAAATCGAAAAAATCTTGACAAGGCACTGTCGGCCGAAATTAAGTTGACTGAGGACTTTTTAATGGTCTTTTTGACGAAACAAATGATTTAATTTATTTTAAGGTCAGTTCTTTCCAAAAAATCCAGTGGTTCTCAAAATTGAGCATCTGTTTTAATTTTATTTGTTTGTTTACTATTTTTTGTTAAATAGCTCTGAAGAAGGACTTAGATTTTTGCCTGTTACGCTTGAGCAAAAATCATACGAAATTTACTCAAACCAACAGCAACATCAATTTTATTTATTTATAAGTCTCAGTCTAACTAATAGAAAGTTGTAATAAATATAACTTGTACAATTTTAGTATTCAATTGATGTTGTTTGAATT
>JAXIUT010000001.1:26059172-26075088 GCA_035586675.1 Eurytoma californica | reverse complement strand
ATTTAGGCACAAGAAAACACCATACAAAGTTTTGAAGAGATTGGTGTTCCGGAGGTGTGACACTCTCCTGGTTAGAGTGTTTCAATTTTTTCTGAAATCGGTAAAAGACCGATAATTACAGTGATAAATCAAGGTACTCAACACTGCAACACCTGTAATCTAAAACAGCTCTTTTTAAAAAGAAATATTTTCCGAACAAACATTGTTAAAATAAAACCTTTTGTAAACCACACATACGTTACGACAATCGATCCGAGTACTGCTCGTGAATTTTCGAACCCTCCGAGGGTCGACGAAGCGTCCAGCTAAAAAAAAAAGTCGAAACGCGCTCGCGTTAGTTTCTTGCTCCGCCAGACGGACTATACATCCTTGCCGGCGAATCAATTATTCAATCCGGCGGGTCGTGGAGTTTTTACTCTCCTCTGGAAAATTATCACCCGCGCGCGGCGGGAGGTTCCTTGCACTGCCCCCCCCGTCCTTCCATCCGTATAATACATCCCCATTGTTCTCTCTGTAATTTCGCCCGAGCCACGCGGCCTCCCGCTCCCGCGAGTCGCTTTCTACCGCCTCCCCTCGCTCGCGCGGCTCGCTGCCAACCTGACCGAGCGGCGCCGTCTGGCTCGGCTCTGTGCGAGCGACTTCTCTCGGGAGTGTATCGACGACTCCGTTCGGACGTACGGGCCTTTGCAGGCACTTGCGATAAGAGCCGAGAAATAAGAATTTACATGGTTTTTATATCTATGTATATGATGAATAAGAGAGTAAGGAATCTTATTCCTTATATACGCAGATATACAAACAATATAAATTCTTATTTCTCGGCTCTTATCGCAAGTGCGTGTAAAGGGCCTATATATCCTCCCGTGTACGCGTCCGCCTTACCGAGTAGTATGCGCGTCTCCTGGCGCCCCCCTCGCCTATGGCGATCTCTCCACACGCGCCGTTTCTGCAAGGCGCGCTTTTTTTTTCGCTCGCGAGGGAGTGGGTGCTTTGAGAGTCGGATCTGTTAGGTTGATCTCTTTCTGCGGTTATGAGTGTAATCTTTTGACGGATTTTAAAGAAAAAGCTTTGAGAACTTTATTCGGATCTTTTAACTTGAAGGGTTGAGAAATACTTATACTGTTATAAATTGTCTTACATTTGAGGTATTTATTGAAAGCTTATTTCGAAAAATAATGTGCATGACTTGAATTTTGTGATAAATTGCATTAAATTTAATTTAAAATTATTAAATTGCTTGAAATAAGCTTCAAGAATTTCTAACAGTGTAAGTTACTCCTATTTATAAATAAGGATCAAGCAAATCGCTTCGAATTCGAGGCTTATTTTCTCTCGAATTGTACGTGAGGTGGAAAAATAAGTATGAGAGTATGTCAAAGTGCAAATGTTAATGTAAAAAGAGAAGAAGCCTATATCCTTGTCATCGCAGCGCCCATCTAATGGACCAATAGATTAAAGGACACACGAATAATTCAGGAGCAAATTTTAATTCATTGTTCATTTAAACTTTGAAGCACGCACGTTATTATATCCGTAAAATAATTAGATAAAGTTCGATCCACACACTCCACAACTTCGTTCAGAGTAGTCGAATAGCATAAAGTTCACCTCCCCGCGCTAGAACATTTATAAGCAGTTCATGCGAAAATCACCAGCAAACCGCAGACTCGTGAAAATTGTACGGTTCGATTATGAATTCATCACCGCCGCAGACTTTGAGCAGCGCCCGCGCAACGTAATCGCCAACGAAACGGAGCAGAAGGAAAAAATCACTCGCTAATTTCGCTTTGGATTTTTTTCCCCCGTCTTTTCTCTCTCCGCGAGGAGAGGTGGCGAGCGCACAGGCGAAGTTTCGCGCTCACGCTCGGGTAGTTCCGATGATTGGGCACTACGGGGAAGGGGAAAATGGAAGTGCAACTTTGTTGCGCGATCCCCGTAGTTCCCGACAATCGGCCAAGTTTCACTCGACGAAATTAAGGAAAATAAAATTCAGCCGTAGTGAAGCGTTCGATTTTAAGCGCCAATTTGCCGGGGGCGATTCTGCCGTCGTCCCCTCGGCCACGTGCGGGATACCGCGAATTAGTTAATAAATAAATAAAACTGGGGCGCACGTTATTGGTAAAGTTACAAAAGTTTCGTGAACCGGAGGAACAGGGTATACGACGGGGGACATTTCAACTAGTCCTCGATACTGGGAATCATTTACTGAACGCATTGAAGTTTCAATAGAAGAAGGAAGTAAAATGTTTGTAACAACGTTTGGTATTCTAACTAATATAAAAATTCTGAAGAGAAGTTACTTTTTTACGTGAATAAATTAAGTAACAAGAGTTGCGATGACTTAATGTTAGCATAATGAATTATAAATAGCTGAAGCAAATGTATATTGTCGAGATCAAAATAATTTTTACGTTTATCTAGATTATTAGTTCATTAAATTTTGTTACTACGTCTGATGCGTCGTTTCTTGATTTCAAAGTTTCTTTTTTTACACATTTCATGAGTATTTATATGTTTATATTTAAAGCAACATACTGAAGATGAGTTTCATATATAGCACCGGTATCTATTGGAATTTTAATCGTAATTTCTGTTTTTTACATTGCTTAACATTTACGAGTAAACTTTATTTCAGAATTTATACACGACGCAAATGTTAATCTACGTGCAAATATCCGTTTGAGATTAAAAAAATTATTTCAGATGAATTTTTGCAAACCTAAAATAATTAATTTAGATTAGTAAAATGTAGGGATCAGCGTAAGCGTAATAATCGTCCATATAAAGTGGTTAATATATTCTCATGCAAGTTGATGAATGATAATTAGATACGAAAGTGTAAATGCGAGAGTTTCCCTTATTTAAAAGTAAATTGTACTCCGCGAACGGGGGCTAACTAACAAGCAATGAGAACAAAAAGTTTACCAGAACAATTAAACAGAGAAATTAACAGCTGAAACCGACGTACGAGCAATTACAATCACGTGCGAAATGTTGCATGCATTTAAAACTTTGTATACTTTTCAACAACAGGCGAACGTTTTAATCGAGATGATAGACATTTACAGAGCGATTACAAATCTCTTGAATAAAAATCCACGCATTTCTCTCGAGTACCAAGCTCGCTCGATCGCTCGAGCGATTTCATTGCTATTACAAAAAAATTAAGAAGAACGATGGTTGCGGTGCGCGATTCCGCATCGGCAAAGGATCACGCGGACCAAAGGGGAAAAAAATGAGGATCATCGGGGCGAGCATCATAAAAGCGCGCACCTCACGAGCGTATCCTATTTCCAGCGAGATTCAATCTGTTCCCCGATAAACGTAAAATGAAATTTCATGTCCAGACGTTCTGGCCCGGAAAAAAGAGGTGAAAATGCCCTCCCCCTGCGCGCACGTGCTCTCGCTCGCCTGAATGGAGCCTCTCGCGAAATCCATTCACCTTTAACGCCCGGCGCGCGCGACCCAAGTATATGTACATATATATACAATGCATGTAGAAGCCGTGGGAGAAAACAAAAACAAAACTCTCGTCTCTCGTTGCAGTTCATTGGCTCGATGGAGGTGCCGCGGCCCACCAGCCGAATGGAGATCGTGGCGGCGATGCGCCGGATACGCGTAAGTATATTGCACTCGAGGAACGAGTTTCTCAATCGGCTCCGTATCTCACCCACCCCCGGGGGGGTCTCCCCTCCCCTCCCCTGTTTCTTTCCTCTTGTAGTACGAGTTCAAGGCCAAGGGGATCAAGAAGAAGAAAGTGACGCTCGAGGTCTCCGTGGACGGGCTGAAGGTCACGCTCAGGAAGAAGAAGGTGGGTATAACACCGTGGGTATGGGCCGTATACGGGGGGAGGAGGGTTTTTTTTTTTCATGTCGCGGCGTTTCGTAATCGCCGGCGACAGATGTCACGGACGACGTCGGGCTTGATGTCCGACGAAAGACGTTCTTATATACCGCCGGCGGGAATTTACTTGATCGAGCACATATTTTTGTGTACTAATGTTCTACGCGGAGAGAATTTTTTTCGTGAGAATTATTGCGCTGCAAATCATTGCGAGCAATTTTTGCGAGAAATTACTCTATTTTTTTTCTACGTGAAATTTAAATAATTTTAGTAAATTTAGTTATGAGATCTTTTTTGAAAAATTTTTATTGTGTTTGAGGTGGCTGTAGAAAAATTATCAAAAGTTAATTTTCTAAAAGTCGTTAATCAAAATGTAATTTACTGAATCGATGCAAAAAATTGAAATAAACAATTTAAACTATGTCTAATCAAAACTTAATAACTAGAAATAAAATTTTACCTTTTTTATAATATCGTTTGCAATCACGAAAGAAAATGAAATGTTTCTTCTACCTGATTTTTTAAATGTTTTACGTGGATTAATTAAATAAAATCTGTGAAAAATAATTCCATTAAAATTGAAGCTCTAATGATTAGCTAAAAATATACTTTTGAAATTGATCGCACAGCAAGTTAATCCTTAACTCTCCCACGATTACGAAACGTTTCTTGTAATTTTAACAAGATAATTCTCCCCCTGAAGGTTTTTTTATTACTATAGTCACATTCTCTTGCATAATTGTACGTATCACACACGCACCAATGATTTAATCTTCATTCACGTACATACACCTGTTTATGCATAAACCAAGATTCGTTGATACCAATAAAATTTAAATTAAAGTACTCGTATGAATTTCATCACCCGCGTTTAAAAGGTGAATATTCAACGTACACCGCGACTCCATTAACGCACTTTCGTGGAAGCACATCTCGCTTCCCGGAGTGTAAATAAACATAGGCAGGCAGCGGATCTGGCGCATCTCTGTATACACGGGATGCGCGCACCGGCCACGTGATGACGAACGCAACACTCATACCGGTGAACTTGCAGTTTCCGATTTTGCAGAAGAAGCAGCACTGGCTGGACGAGAGCAAGCTGGTGCTCATGCATCATCCGATCTACAGGATATTTTACGTATCCCACGACAGCCATGACTTGAAGATCTTCAGTTACATAGCGCGCGACGGCAACGGTAACTCCTTCAGGTGCAACGTCTTCAAGTCCAGCAAAAAGGTGAGCGAGCATCGTAATGATGCGTTAGATGTGAATCGGGCCGGTAATGTGGGTTGCTGATTTGTCGGGATGACACGGGAAAATCCCGTGATTGATTCTCTCTCGTCTGATGGGTATATTTTCGTTTGGGAAGAAGTTTATCGAAAGACATTCGGTATTTTCATTGTTAATACAAAACATTATTTTTTAAGTAACAGATGCGTACAATTTATCTCTGTCGACTTTTATTAGGAAGCAGTAGATTATAATTTGATTTATATCAAAATATTGACCTCCTACACGAATGAGATTTTCCTCGGATAGTAAATTACTGAGACGATTGAGTAGTTTTTGATGGTCAAAACTTTATTAAACGAACTACTAATATGAAATAGTTATAACAAATTTTTATCTTTATTTTAAATTAAATAGATGCATTTTAAAGTTGAATCAAACTTTCACAAGTCCCCTAAAACTTTTTAGATATTTAATTAAAAGCGGCCAAATTAATGCGCTTGTCAGTTAGAGATACTTTCAGTCTACCCACGGGAAAAAGAGTATCCCTCAAATGAAGAGCATTTGAATTGTACATCCAGTCAATAACAAACTTTGCCTAATAAATAAGAAACGAGAAGAAGAAAAATAGCGTTTAGCCTTTGAAAACTACTTAAACTAATGCGCCCGCCAGTCCGAATGAAAAAGTAAAAGAGCGAGAGAGAGTCTTCGAACACCTCGTAATTCATGGAGCTGCTCGAACTTCTTTAACGAACTAACGTCCCGCCGTCAGCCGAGCGACTCTCGTGTCCCAACGCGGCATTCCTCGCCGGATTCCCGCTCCGCCACGGGAGAAAATCAAGTGGCGCCGGGCCAAGGCACGGATGCGAAAAAAGCATCGCCCCGACGGCCGCCACTCGTCCTCTCGCACGATAAACAAATGGAAAAGACGCGTCACAAGTGGGTGTAATGAGCCGAGCGGAAAGGTCCGTTTTTCCGCGCGGGGAGCACGTGTAGCGTGTACGTATATACACGGCGCCGCGGGCGCGCCCACGCGCCGCCGCCGCCGGCGGCACTTAGCGCGCCTCTCTATAAATAAAGAGGCACCGAAATGCGCGGAGGGTCCCGCGGCGCTCCTCGGGCCGACGACTTTTTCGCGGTGCAGCGGCAGTTGCTCCCCGCGGCCGCCGCGAGCCGCGTCTACGCGACGTCCCGTCGAACGGTGGATTGAGCTGCGCGCGCGAATCGTGCCGTGCGCTCCGGAGAGATCTATCTGGGTGAACGGATGTGAACAATACGTGACTACGACGTTCGGTGTCAGCGATGCATTTTATTTTTTCATTTTTTTTTTTTTTTTTATTTTTGGATCCGGAGCTGAGTTAACGCCGGACTGAAATACACGAGTGTATATCGCGCCTGGTGAAATTTACGGGTGACCGAATAAATTGGTCGACTTGAAAATTCGATTGAAAAGCGTTAAGTTTGTTATTGGTTTAATGTATGCGTGAACGTGTGGAATTTTGTCGATACGTTACGTAAGGACTGATCATAAATTTTAAAATTCAGCAACAAGAGAAGTGCGGGTATTAAAGCTACAGTTTCGGGTTCACGGATTGAATTTTCGCGTATTACTGAAGTTGAAACTTTCAAAAAACCTTCAAAGTAGAAATTGAAAATAAATTTTGACGGACATTGATTTTCCATACACTCAGATTTCCCTTAAAATTTACGGTGAAGCTCGTCATAAAAATTACGTGGCTATTGTAATTGCGGGACGGTTTGCAACTCTGGAAATTTTTAGTGTGGAAAAATCAATGTAATTATTGTTATCTGAATCTGGAATGATTGGTCATGAAGTGGAAATTTTTGTACGAAAAATGAGATTTTTCCGCACAATTTACCGTAAAAATTAAGAAACTTTTCCTATAAAATAATTAAGGAGCTTTTTATATAAAATTTGCAACTGTGTCCTACCGTCCAATATTCAGATAAAGATTAGATATTTTTCCAGAAATATTTCCAGTATAAAAATCGCCCTGTGATTACATGAGCAATTCATCGTAATTATTAGAAAAAATTTCTCAAAATTTAATTCTGTAATCGATTGTACTGAATGTTATTTTTCAGAGGTCGTTGATAATTTTTTTTAGAGCAGAGTTAATACTTTTGTAAATGTAATATTTTAATCGTTTGTCGGTGATTCTTTAAGAATGATTAATGTAAATTTCAGTATATGTTTCAGTAACTCAAAAATCAATGAACTTATTACCACTTAGATTATTTACATCAAAATAATATGAATTCTAAAATTCACTTATTCTTCAATCACTTTAACTGATTGAAAAGGCCATTCTCAATAATAATTCGTGTAGCATGTGAATTCGTACCAAATGTAAAATGAACTTGTTAAAGCGGTGAACTCATTAATCAGTTACAGTAATTTAAAATTAATATTTTAAAATCGCAACTAGACGAATGCGCAAAATGATTTAATTTGAAACACCGCGATAAATCTGAAAAGCTTGTCAGCGTTCGTTACTCGATGGAATGCATCCAACTTTCCCCCGTTTTATTTCGTTAAAATTACCCGCTCCCAAGCTCCGTTTGAGTATTCCCAGCGATGTACGCAAACTCCTTAATGATATTCTTCGCTTCAGCTCGGCACATTGAAATACATCGAAATTGCATGTGGAGATCTGAAAGTCATGCCGGTTTATTCGTACGAATGTTACACGAATCTCCTTATCTTCTCGGTTCACGACTAATTCTACATCGATCTTTTTCCGATTCTTTTTTTTTTACGCTAAAGAAAATGGAGGAAATCAATTCGACGGAAGAGAAGGTGCGGGGGGTTTCCAGCCATTATCTGTCTTATTGCGATGCATATGCCGCGTCGATGCAAATGATGAAGAAGTGCGCGCGTATAGTACTTTGCCTTTTATAGGCAGACGCGTAGGTTGCATTATTTGCTTTCTCATCGCGCTTAGAGGTCCCGTGTTTGTTTAGTGCTGTACTTAGCTATCGGCAATATGACATCCGCGAAGTTTCGCTTGAGCGACGTGAACTTTACGTCTCCCCGTTACTTCGCAAATGAGAAAACGCCTGCCCCTTTTTTTATAATCATTTTATTCCTCTATAAAAAATGTCGATCCTTTACGTTGAAAAATTGCTTCGATTAACATGTTTGTAGCGTAAAACAATGTTTTTCATTTTAAAAGGAATAATGTCAATATCGTCGGATACAAAAGATTTTAATTAGTTTTCTTGTGTTCATAGTTTGTTCGCCGTAAACAATTTTGATAGCTAGTATGTATTCTATATAAAAAAAATTAATTGAATTAAAAAAAATGCTTCTTTTTGTGCAGTATTTTAATTAGAATTCAACCAAATATTTAAATAATCTTTCTACTTTAAAAGACAATAGACAATCGAGTCAATGTACATGACATAAGATAAATTTACTTATAAAAAATGGATAAAGTTACAAAGGCAACATTTCAAAAACAGAAGAAGCAATTATTCCCACACTTATATACTTTGCTAACTCGCTTCATCGGAACAATAGCCGAACTGCAATAATACCTCTTCATTTCGCCAAACAATGCATCACGCGCTATATAACAGCAACTTTCGGAGCGAAGTAATTTCTGAAGCGTTCGCACCGGGGCAACTGCAATCAATCAAACTACATTCCTCAAACTTCGGTACATCAAAGTGACAAACCATCCAGATTAACGAACTAATTACTCTTACTCCCCGGTGGGGGGCGACTTCGGCAGCCGACCGGAGGGTGGAAATACTTCCGACGCTCGCTCGCCTCGTTTCCTCATTTCGAGGCGTCGCAAATCGCATTTTCGCGAAAACCGAGTTGGGCTTCGACGTCGCCGGCCGAAATCAAACGTCCGCCGCGCGTGCTACAGTCAACGTCCCGCTTCCGTCGGAGGCGGCAGGTCGAAGCCGCCGAGGCCGTAATGAGATCAGAGACGGCGGCGAGCCCCTTCCGAGCGACGCGAATCCCCGGTCATGCCGCGGCGGTGTAACGAGCGCCGGGGGTGGCGCGCGCGCGAAAGACGCCCTAATTGAATTTTAACGAATTCTTGGAGGAGGCGGCGGCGGCGACAGGTAATTTCAGTTTTATGCGGGAAAAATTGTACGCGACTCGCCGCTGATTAATTTGGCGAGTTTAACGAGGTGCGCGAGCGCGGAAGGTTACATTGAGTAATGATGATAAAAAATGCAAATTAATCAAGAGTTTTTTTTTTCACACTTTTTATTGACTTAATTTCGGCTTTGTTTGGCGAACGAATGAAATAGTTATTTTCAAATATTAATTGATTAACCTTATTGAAAAATTCTCCGCTTTTACATTAGAGTCTTCAAACCAGAAGAACATCGTTGGAGGCGTGAGAATATGCCTTTTTGGTGTAGCTGTTACTCGTTAACATCGAATATTTTTCCTCAAAAATTACCTAAGAATGAGTGATTTCTAAAGAAACTTTTATTAATTGATTTCATTCTTCAAATTATTACTTTTATTATTTAAAAATGTAACTTAAATTTTAATTGAAATTCTTTAAGTAGGTACTTTATTCACTTTCTCAAATTTAAATGAATTCTTCATTCTAAGATAGAATTGATTTTTTTCTAATTGAGCCGTAAAAAAGACACATTGTTAAGAACTTTTTTTTAATAATGCATTATGCACAATTTTTTATGACCTACTTACGACTAAATTATTATTTAGCAGTAAATTAAATTTAAAAATATTTCATTCGAGCAAAATTTAGTATAATTTAAAATGATTTATTTTTTGTTGTAATTTTACTTCAATTAACTTTGTTATCAAATTAATTAAATTTCAAGAGTAGTTAAAATGTGCATCTATTAAATTCATATTTTTTTAACAGAGTAGTATTTTATTTAAATACTAATTTCATTTCAAAATAACATATAAACACACATAAGCTTGAGTGACATGAGACTAGCACATTTCAAAATGTATTAAAGTCAAAAAAAAGTTTTCTTGTGAATTTCAAAATACGACCTTTCCCTCAAAGTCTCGAATTACAATTTTATACTAAGACGTTATAAAAACAAATAATTTCGAGTATACTACAGTAGGTATACCATTTCAAAATTTTTCCCTCTAAATTATGACTCAACGCGACAAAATCCAAAACACAAAGAAACCCATTAATTCGATCGAAGCCTCCCTAAATCACGCTAAATCCTCCCGCACCTTCTAACAAACCTATACAAATCGAGCCACGACATCGCAACGACGATCGGCATTTCCCCCGCGGGCACCGGTCGAGAATCGACTGTACTCCTCGTGACAGCATCTCCCCGAATATTAAATGCGCTTATAAATAAACCTCGGGCTCTCCCCCCCGCTCCTGCCCGCTAAAAATCCGCGACGTCGGTCGCGCAGGCCGTTAGTGCCCCGCGGAAATGCCGAACCCCGCGCGCGCGGGAAGGAGGTCGCGCGTCTGGCTGCGGCGGACGAGCGAGAAAAGAAAGAAGAAAAAAAAGAAAGAGGGACGCGACGAGTGTCGAGTGTAGCGACGAATCGGTCGGCGACGCTCTATTACGGAGAAGCGGCAAGTGGCTCGAAGTTTACCCGTTCGCTTCCTCCTCTTTTTCCCTTTTTTTTTCTTTCTCCTCTCGACCGCGAGCTCCCCGAGCGCTCGTTTTATTTCGCGGCGCAGACGCTTGTTTATGGGCAGTGGGCGAAACGATAAGGGAATTAGCGAGGATTTAAAGGGGTGTGCTGCGGATTTTTTTTTTTTTCGCGGTTCTCGTAGTTTTTCGTCATTTGCACCGGAGGGAGTTGAAGTGATTTATCGCGAATTATATGACGATGAAGTTGCACTTTTCCGAGCGGAGCGGGGAGTCATCAAGGAAAATTAGGATTGTCAGTGCAGTTGCAGAGTGCGTTGATAAAAATCGAGGAGTTTATGGCACTGTGGTCTGACTATTACTGGCCATTATCTACTTACACTGCATACTTTTATGCTTCCTTTAATTCACGGAGATAAATATTTCATAAAAAATTAGTATATTTTTTATTAAATCAAAAATATTGGTAATACAATGATTATTAAGATCTTAAGATATTTATATTTTAAATTTTAATATAGTTATATTAAACATTTATAGAACAATTTTCAAGATACTATATTCTAATTTTTTTATTTTTCGAGTTTGTCCTTACTATAATGAGGACTATTGTACTTTTTAATGCAATATTTTTCTCCGTGTTTAAAAGTTTTCATTTCAATTTAAAAGGTCATGTTTAATAAATTATTTTATTGTTACACGTTTCATAAATAACGCGAATAACACGTCATGATTTATCATTACCAGCTCTTGGCTAATAAACTAGCTAACTAACGAAAGCTTAAGCATTTCGCCATCAGTCTGATTGTTAAAATCTACTTCGAGTTTCAACGACAGTCTTTAAAGTTAATTTATTAGTTATTTCCTCAGCGCACACACGTACCGCGCATAAATTAACAAAACACGACTCCTCTTCGCCCGTAAAATTCTAAAAGAAAATTAACGACGGAGAGCGGGTCCATATTTGTTTAAATAATCATAAAAGAAAGACGCGACGAATTTCATTTCCGCCTCGCGGATCGTCCCGCGTAAAATAATAACGCCGTGCGAAGGGAACTCTCAGCGCCTTTAATTTAAATGAAATCCGTCGCCTTTTCACGAGCTCGCGCAGTCACTTCTTTTGATCTATATTTATCAAGGCCGCCTTCTTTCTCCGCGAAGGATTATACTTAATTTCACGAAAAAACATATTTGCCGCACTAAAATATACGGAGTTATATTTACGCAGCTGCGACGTTCTCCAGTGCTGTAGGGAAAAGTCCGAGGAAAAATCTATTTAAATTTGACGGGAAAACATTAAACGGATCAAATGCTCGGCTTAGAAAAAAATCATTATTATTAGAACTCGGTTATGAAACATTCGCTAAACAAGTATTTTGAAAAAAGGTATCGTTGAATTTTTAGTGTAATTATAAAAAAAAATTGACCGAAAATAGTGCATTTCGGATGCAATAGACTAATTTAAAAATATAATATTTGTAAAGTTATTATTATTATTATAGCTAATTGTAAAGTTTTTATTTGTTACTTATTTTTGAATTATGTAAAATAAGTTGAAAGGTGTAATAATATTGACTTACTGGTTGTCGTATACGTCAATTATCTTTTATCATCTATCTGTTTTTAAAATTTATGCGTTATAATTTATCTTCTTACAGCGGCAATAAAAAAATTGAGATAAATAAATAACTGGTTTAAGTGGTATCATGTTCGAATCGCTACTGATTTATTCGGTCAATTAGTGTACATAGTATAATTAGATTAGACATCATATTTTACGGTAGTAATGATGAATCTATCTATTCAGTAGAAAATAATTCATTTAGAAATGTTCTAAATGAATACTCACTGTACCTATCAATTAAATTTAAATATTGAGCCGCGGTAAACAAATTTTCTGTTAAATAAAATCATATAGTATTTTATCACGATAACTTTTACAATACTGACTGTATTTTGCTTAGATTGCGATTTTATCAGGATCGCAGTTTTAACTGAATATTTTCACGCGCTAGCAAACCATTGATTTTTTTTACGTCTTCTTTAGATTTTAATCGTCTACTTTTTACTGCGCACTGACGCTTTACGAACATTACAGTTCACTTCCTCAGAGCATACCGTGAGACGTGAACTACAATACTCACTGAACGTCGGTGCATAATAAAAAAATACCCTCTTAAAACCTGAGAAGTAAAAAAAACAAAAGTATCCATGAATCATCACGAATGTCTCAAATTTATCAGTTACCACTTTGAAGGTTTATCTAAATATAATGAATTAAGTTAAATTCATGGATTTCACTTATTCGAGAAGTGATAATGATACACTGAGCAAATTTTCTCGTAAAAATTATGATCTAGTTCACCGTAAAAATTACGGGAAAAAAACGTAATCGTAGGACGATTGCAATACTGGAAATTTTTACGAAAAATCATTAATTCTTACCTGAATCTTGATGACTCCTTGAGAGTTCCGTAATTTTTAAAAGAAAAGCGCCGTAAATATTACGGTAAAGGCTCTTAAATTTTTGCGGGAAAATCTCCGTATTTCTTACAGAGCTTTTCATATCATTCAACGTTCGGATAAAAATTACAGCGTCGCAAACAGTCCCACGATCAAGTTTTACCACGTAATTTTCCCAGTGAACTTCGCCGTAATTTTTACTCTCTTCTCTCAGTGCACCGTTACTCAGTAAGTGCGCGCGAACGAATTTACAGTACCCTCAAAAGGATAAACGAATAAACCATCGAATCGTCCCGCAAGCACCGATGAACCTCGCGTCGTCGTCGGATCACCTCGTCGCTTGAGAAGAGAACCCGTCGAGCGGAAGATGCGTCGCGGCCGGAGCGCGAGCCCGGGCGAGCCGCTGGGCCCCACCGTGGAGACGTCCAAGGGCCGCAAGAAGTTCTCGTTCAAGGAGCCGGAGATCATGGGCTTCCTGGGCTTCCGGCGCATGTCGCTGATGCGCCGGCCCTCCCAGCAGCGCTCCAAGAGCCTGCAGCCGCCGCCGCGGCCGGCCGCCGAGAACGGCCGGCCGCGCGACCTCGAGGAGCTCGAGGTATATATTTACCTGTTTCGCGCGACGAGGCGCCTAATTGCCGCGCTCGTGCCCCCCCGGGCCGCTTTTGTTTTCGACGCTTCGCCGGCGCCGCTAATGAACTTGACGCCGGGAAGTGGGTCGCCCCTCCGTACGGAGGTGTATCGCCCTCTCCCTTTGCGTTGTATATCGCCCACACCCCGGGGAAGGGATGTTGTCGTTCGAGATTAGGCCGAGTGGAATGGTTTACTCGTCTCTTTCGACACGCTCAAAGGGGTGGCTTTTTTTATGTTGTCTTTTTTTTTATTTGGGAGTTAATTGATTTCGGGTTTCGCGTTGTTCGTTTCTGTTTCGCTTTTTTGTTTCTTCGTAAGAGATAGATGATTTGCAAAGCGATAAATTGGAACGTCTGTTCAATTTTATTTATGTCGCGGGGATTAATGAAAGGGGCAAAAAAGTAAACTTTACGTCCGGACGCGGCATAATTGAATGGTGGCGATGTATTAAAACGAAAAATGAAGGCGGTTGAATGCTTTAGTGCAATTCGAGTAAATTCGCGATTTTATAACGCGCGTTTATAAAATACCACGGTGTATTCTTCTTTTTCTGGTACTCACGGTTTTATAGCGCCCGTATAAACTGGGGGTTTTAAAATTGAGAAATATACAACGATGTTTTTACATTCTTATTCAGCGTTACTTTGTACGCCCGCAATATCGTCCGTTTCCTGCGCGGCGTCGGGCGAAAAAAATTGATGTGCGTTTATTGACCGTATTTTTCTGTGCCGTTAAATTTTTATTTATTCGATTTAAATATCATAAGAATCGTACGAAATAAAGTTTTCTTTTTAAGTAGAATAATGCAATTTTCACGTCAGGTGCGTATACACAATTTCCTTTTACCTACATTCAACTGATATTAATTACTTTGCACTTTTACTAAACTTTTTCTAGGAACTAAAAGAAAGTTGTATTTTATGTAAGATTTATGCAAATTGCATATTTCACAAATGAATGCAATAAATGAAGTATTATTTAGATATTACCAGCACAATAAGACGATGAAAGACTGCTCATTATTAAAATTTCTATGCTGCAATTCTCGCTTTACAACGAACGCTTAATAGTGGTTTATGATTTTTCAAATTTTTTGACCCAATTCGCTATGTCGGCCTCAATTTTCGAAATTTCTCAAGAAATATTTGCACTAAAGTGTTTTATCAGCTATATTAATCTCCTTTTAAATATTCATTTATCATTCTTTTTCCAGTAATAACCATAATAGTGAACAGTTTATTTGAAATCAAGAATTTGAATCTTAAATTAAAAGCTAAATTGTAACATTGAGATAAATGAATAGGAAACTTTAGTATAAGTTTGAAATTACTATAAACCTTAGAAAGATAACAATTTTTAAAGTAAAATTTGCCACAATCATGATAATTTTTGCAGTAAAGATTGCAATTTTTTCCAAAAATTATATAATTTTTATCTTGTGTCAAATCTATCTCCCACTTCCAAGAATTTGTAATAAATTTTCGTATATTATTCTCTTCAGTGTTAGCATAATTTGTTTATCGTTGTCAACGCAACAAACCCGAAGGAATTTTCAAAAACTGCAACGCAACTTCCAAGAGCCACCGTCCCCCTTACCTTCCTAATTAATTCATAAGACAATTCGAAGTTGCACCGTAAGCCCGCTTACCTCGGGCACCTCGCCTCGTTAAAGCGGAGAGAGCCCCCCACCTGCGAAGGGGTGGGGAATAAATTAATACGCCGGGGGCTCGTGCCGCGACTCCATTTTCTCACCTGACGGGCAGCCTCGCGCGGAAGCGGGGCAACGCGCGGGCCGCCCGACCTTTCCCTTATTAACAACAGTTACACCGATCCGTGCGAATCCTCCACCGGCCGGATTTTTATTGCCTCTTTTTTTTTATAGCCACTCCCCCCGCGATTCCGCCGTCTTTTACCGCCGTTCCCGGAAGGCGCGAAGTTCGCAATCGTAAAAAAAGGCCTATTTCCGCTCGATGTCATTTTCATTCGGTGTCTTTCTTTTGCGCGCGCAAGGACGAATTGGGCACAACAAACAACGTTTTTTTTTTTTATTCTATTACCCATATAACACTCAATTTTTCCACAATATTGTGACAATATTGTTTCACAAGATTCGCAAGAATGTTTAATATTGTGACAAGGTTATTCAATCTT
>JAXIUT010000001.1:26035835-26055123 GCA_035586675.1 Eurytoma californica | reverse complement strand
ATGATTTTTAAACACTTCTAAACACTTTTAAATATTTTTAAACATTTTTACACACTTTTGAACAATTTTAAACAAAAGCTTTTTTCACCAGGGGTATGATGCAATAATTTTATTTTGATTTGGATCCCTTCGAAGGTATAACATAGGAGTTCGCTTCGTAAAATACGAGTTAAAATAACACTGCTTCAAATAATTTAGCATAATTTAGCACATATTTGCGATTCTGCCAATGTAAACGAAAAACTGAAGAGAATAATAGTAATTTCAGATTTTTTTCGATAAAAATTGTAAATTCGTTATCACTTCCAAAATTATGAATAATTAAAAATAAAGATCGACGCAGCATTAACATTTTTAATAAAATTTAAATAACTTTGGGAGAAATTAACATTTTTTAATTTACGTAAAGCTAAGAGCTTAATTTACAGCTTTTCGGTTCAACTTTTTTCATGTTTTTGTAATGTCTTATAAAAAATATGCATGTGCTAAATTGTTTTAATTCTTAAAAAAAAATGTTTTAATTTTAAGAAAATTATCAATGTTGTTATAGCTTTATAAAGTTTAAAACTTTATTGGCTTTTTTCATTTTTATAATTATATCTCATAATTTCAGCAAAATCTGCGGTCCGGAGTTCTGATTAAACTTCTATAGTCAATAATAATATGATAATTAAAAAATTAAATTAGACGGTAGGTTTCGCAAATTTACTTTAATAATTTAACATACTTTATGAAATAAGTATATAATGGTTTAACAAGTAGGGCAAGAGAGAATTAACACAATTGTATAGGTAATGGAGATAATGGACTAATAATGAAATAATGAACACTGGGTATTTATGACTTTTCTCATAATACCTTAGATTATGAAATAATTAAGAAATAATACTTGAAATGTTTTGTTTTAATTTTTATCTCAAACTTTATAGGTGCACTATACAGTGAGATTTAATATTATGCATATCAATATTTTAATATTTATGTATTAAAAAATTCAAATTTGGGTTGGCCATTCTAGCAAAATTTTTCAACTAAATATTTTGGAGGGAATTATTTTTGGGGCAGTTGGTATTACTGTAGATTAGATCCAGTCACGTGATGCGTTTTGTTGTGTTTCGTTTCGACACCGGTTTTATCCGTTTATCGGGCAGTAAATCGGTTTTTCGATCTCGGTCGATATCAATCTAAACAAACTTTTATAAATGTGTATTTTAAAAAGGAAATTAATTATCTAATCTTCGTGACATCATAAGTGTATGATCTTTGTAATGATCAAGAATAATCGATGAAGATTAGTGCAATAGAAGGTGTAAACATAAACGGTGATAACTATGTCTTTTCGTCAACAGAGATCCTTGGAGAATAATCAATCAAAATTAAAATCAGGTATGTACAGTTTAGTTTAAGAGCTAAATAATGTGATTATTTTCTTTACGAATTTCGCTTTTATTCTCTAACAGTTTACTATACGGTAGATATTGATAAGTTAATTTTTAAAATGAAAAGAAAATATTTTTGAGTTAATCAATAATACCTTGTAATTGCTTCCAGTTATGAAGTCTAATCGGTATTGTATTAAGCTTCTTCATAGTGCTGCAAAAGAAAAATGTTTGAGCAAGATTCAGATGTATTTAGATAAAGGAATGGATGTAAACTCTTCATATACTAAAGGAGAAACTATTTTTCATGTAGCTGTTAAAAAAAATGATGTAGAAACAGTGCAGTATTTAATAAATAGGTATTCAAAATTTAATACAGTGAAGAGTAAAAATGTAAGAAATCAGATTTTTTAGTTCTGCAAATACAGAAATATTATGTTTTAATTGCTAATTGATGTTTCGAATTTTCAGTTGCATAAATCAATATTAAATGTCAATGCAAAAAATGTCTTTGGTGAAACTGGGTTGCATCTTGCTGTGAAATACAATAACAAAGATTTAATAGAGTTACTCTTCAAAAGTAATATAGCAGTTGATGAAGTTACTCACAAAGGTTCAACAGCTTTACATTATGTTGTTGAAACGCAAACAACAGATCGTACAAGCATATTATTAACAGAATTACTTGTGAAATTTAATGCTAAGATTGATGTGAAAAATAAAAAAGATGAAACACCGCTACATTTAGCAGTTAAATTAAATAAATATGCATTGACAAAATGGTTTATTTCCATGGGTGCAAACGTCAATACTAAAACAAAATTCTTGTTCACCCCCATTTTTGAAGCAGTTAAAAATGGCAATTTAAGAATGATTAAACTTCTTCTTCAAAATCATGCTGATGTCAATGCTTCGAACAATCTTGAAGATAATCCTTTGCTATATGCAGTAAAAGTTTTGCCAGAAGGTAAGTGTATTATTAATCAATGGTAAGTAAATAATGTAAATAACCATGAGTTTTGTATATTCTGTAATATGAATATAATATTCCATATAAAATAAAATTAACATTTTCAGGTAAAACTCAATTGAACATTGCACTATTGCTTCTTAAAGCTGGTGCCAATATTAACCACCAAAACTACACGAAATCGACGGCAATAATTCTCGCCATACAGAAGCAAAACGAAGCTCTAGTGCGTCTGCTGATTTCGCACGACTGCTGCGTGAACTTGCGCAACCAAAGCGACCGTCCCCCGCTTTACCTTGCCATCCACCACCACATGACGGGCATAATCGAGTTGCTGCTAAGTAAGGGTGCGAACGCGAACGCCACGATCAGTAGGTGTCCGATCACCCAGATATCGCCGCTGTACTGCGCAGTGGAGAGGGGCAATCTGGAGGCGGTGAACTTGCTCCTTGAGCACGGCGCGGACCCGAACTGCAAGCTGCCGGGCAGTCGCACACCCCTGAACGAGGCCATCCTCCTCGGCTTCAAGAATATCGCGCTGCGCCTCCTGAAGGGTGGCGCCGACGTGAACCTGTGCGACTCCTACGGTGACTCACCCCTCCACATGGTGACGATTCTTTGCGAGCTCAGGAGCAACTACGGCAGCCTGATGCAGCAGCTGCTGTACCTGGGAGCCGAGGTCAACGTGTGCAACCGCAACAGGTGCACGCCCCTCGCCCTGCTCGAGGGCGAGAACAAGAACACGCTGCGCTTTGGCTTCATCCTCGTCCGGCACATGGCGCTGCGCCGCACCCAGAATCTCGTGAACGGCTTAAAGAATTTGCGGCTGATCGTCAGCAGCGTTCAGTACGCTGAGCGATTCACCAACTGCCTGAACGAGCTTGCGAGCATGAAGAAGACGAAGGTCGCCGGGGACGTAAGCTTCTACGACCTGTTGGTGACGCGCTCCTACAAGCTGGTCCAGTGGGTCCGCATCAAGGAGATCGTCGATCAGATCGAGGACGAGGTCTTCTGGCGCCTCAGGTTCCGCTACTACAACGACATGATCGTCACGAATTACCGGACCGCGCGCAAGCGGCTGGATCTGCTACACAAGGGCAGCGTGGCGCTGGTGAGGCTAGCGAGCATGAGACTGCCGCTGGAGATAGCGAGTATCGTGTGTCACATGCTGGGGAACGACGATCTGGTCAATTTGGACCTTGCGAAGCAGAGGCGCGCAGACAGCACCGCACCGCCCAAGTTCACCATGTCCCTGAGGAAGAGGAGAAAGATTTAAGATTCGCGAGACTCTTTTGTTCAATTAATTTCTATCGTTAGGCTAATCGAACTGTTTTTAATATCTAACTTGTTTGTATTCTTAGCTATAAGTAATTTATTATAGTTACCTTACGTACTTTATTGCAAATACGATGACGACGTTGTTTAAAAATTGCGATGTCAATTTAAGTTCCTATTAAACTAAACGATAGTTTGTTCTTTATTCGTTCGGAGTTCAAATAAATTTATTTGCATTATATAAATACACGACTCCAATTTATTACTTTAGTCTACTATAAAAAAAAAATTAAATGAAGATAAACTGTCACTTGCGAATTAAAAGGTCCAACATTTTTTCTACTTAATGAACACTTTACTTAGCGAAAAGAAAGTAGTAAAAACGAATGATATTAATTTTGTAAAATTTTTAGAAGGAGAAAATGCAGCGGAAGAAGACGAGTACTCCGCGTCAGCGTGCGCGATCATCCAGCGACGCAACTCCTCGCGTCGACACAGTCGGCGAAAACGCAGACCCTCGTCGCCGTTCAGCCCGGACGCCGAGTCGGCGCTCCGTCGACGCTCCTCCGTCTTCACCACCAGCTCCGGCGAGTAAGTTTATAGTATACTTTTTTTTTCTCAATTTAATCAGAGATCAAGTCGATTTACCGCGGAAGTATGCACAGAGAAAATAATTAATCTCGCAAATTAAATTGCCTGGAATTTTTAATAAAGCGTGCGTAGCCCGAGGTAAATATCAGCCGGTATGGAAAATTAATGATTTTTTTTTAATTATTTCTCGAGCGCAAAGTGCACTGCTCTTTGTTCACTTAGTTTTTCCCAGAACTATACGGCATTCTAATGTATAACCGCAATTAACCCGGCATTTTAAATTAACATTTCACAGTAAAAGAGTAACTCCTTTACTTTAAAGTGTCCTTTGCGAAATTAAACTCGCGGTACTGGAAAAGCAATTTCCAAAGATAATTTAGAGCGCCAATGTACTTTCTCAGAACTCTTCATACTACTTGCAACAAATTGTTGCTAACAGCACCAACGAATATAGACGCTGTCTATATTCTTTGACAGCACCGATCGCCTTATAATTTCTAACATCAATTTTTGTGACTTCCCGGCACAACGACGCAACTCCATTTCTTTTAAAATTAGAGAACACCGTAATTCGATTTTACATTTTATTTAAATATCAAGACCTAAGTGTTAATTCAAAAACGTAAAAAATGAAGTTCATATAATTTATCACAGAATATAACGACTATGTATCTTAATATCGGTTTAAAATTCTTTTTTCCCCTTATTTGAATTAGTACGGCGATTTCGATGGAGGAGCAGATGACCGGCGAGCAGGAGCGGATATACGAGAGGCTGAAGCTGCACAAGGAGGTCCTGAGCGGAGTGAAGCAGGAGCCGTGGCCGTTGCGCCGCAAGCTCAGGCTCGTGCGCCAGGCGAAGGCATACGTGCGCAAGCACGAGGGCGCGCTGCAGGAGAGGCTCGCCCAGACTCGCAGCACCAAAGATGCGCTCGCTCGCGCTTCTTTGCTACTCTCCAAGGTTTAGTGTCGCGAATCTGCCGTTTTATTTTAAATTTGCATCGACATGCACCCTGTGACTTTGAATTTGAATAGAAGATATTTTTTTAAAAACTAAAATAATTTTTTATTAAAAACAAACTTCTTTTTTTAAAAATGTGAAAAAATTTATAATTCACTTTGATGTATTCAGTTTCATTTTGTAGAGCATTTATTGTAGTTTATAAAATGATGGTACATTGAAAAAAATAATAGTTGTAATTAATTTTACATAGCGTAGTCATGTAGGCGTAATATGCCTATGCTTGTAAACTCTTACTTTTTCTCAGTGTACGATAGACTGATTTTAAATGAATAATTGCATCTGTAATAAAAATTGATTTCTCATTCGACAGAAATGGCAGTACTTCAAGCGTGAACTCGTCAATCTGAAAACGGTTCTCGTACCTTGGGAGCGTCGCATAAAGCAAATCGAATCGCAGTTCGGCTCGGCAGTAGCTTCCTACTTTATTTTTTTACGGTGGCTCTTCTGGGTCAACCTCGTCATTTCAGCTGCTCTCGTTACATTCGTCGCCATTCCCGAGGTGAAATAAGCTCTTTGAAATAAATTTCAAGTTTATAAATATAAAAGTAAGGTAAACCAGTATCTTTTCATTTTTAACAACTTTTGCCGCTGAAGTAATATTCTCAACTTTACAATTAAATTGAAATTTTTACATTTGTTATTTGTACATTTAAAAGAAAATATCTTATACACTCATGCACTCGTCAAAGTCCAGATCAAAGCGCTGGACCTGGATACTGGTAAAGGTGAAGTAAAAAAGAATTAAGGATTTTATCACAAGCCTCCCTAAGAGGCGGTGAAGTAAGTAAACGGTAATTCTGTGATATATTTGTTACAAAAACTTTAATAACCTGAAATATTAATAACAAAGATATATATTTCTAATACATGTATACACTTACAAATTTCTAATACATGTATACACTTACAAATTAACGGTGGAGCAATAACGGTTGATGCTAGTTTTACAAATAAAATTGTTGAATAAAATGTAGTAATGTTATTTACTTTTAATCGTTTTAGTTGCTGGCTACATTGCAAAATGCGACAATAGCTGGCGACCGGAAAATAATGCTGCCGGAGGAACAGGTGAAGTCGAATCACCTGCTGACACTATGGGAGTTCGAAGGCAATCTTAAATACTCGCCCTTTTTCTATGGCTGGTACGCCAATCAGCATACGTACAAGGCCTACAAGCTGCCGCTGGCTTACTTCATCGTCAATCTTGTCGTTTACACCTACAGCTTCGTTGCGATTCTACGCAAGTAAGTTATTAAAGTAGGATGACTAGGATTTTTAAAGTAACCTTCTCTATTTTCTCTACCTCTTATTAGAAATTAAATGAAGTTATAGTTTTTTAGATTTTGTTAAAATAAATAAAAATGTTCTTTTTATTTTGTTTAATGAATTAAAAGAAATGAAAAATTATGTAAAAATGCTTTTATAAAATAATAAAAAGTAATCGTTTACTCTACACATATTTTATGCACATTTTTGTATTTCAGAATGGCAAAAAACTCTCGTATGAGTAAACTGTCAGAGAAGGAAGACGAATGTGCTTTCTCGTGGAAGCTCTTCACCGGATGGGATTTCATGATCGGCAATCCGGAAACAGCTCACAACCGCATTGGCAGCATAGTCCTTGGACTCAAAGAAGCACTGCTGGAAGAATCCGAAAAACAACGGGTCGAACGAAAGTAAAATATAATAAAATTATTTTAATTATTAAAATTACGTAACGATTATTAAAAATTGTAAAGCCACTCAGAGATAAAAAAAAAGATAAACTATTTGGAAATTAGAAAATTTTCATTTTAAATTGTGGTAACTTTTACTTTTTAATTAAAAATTCTTCTAAAAACACATAGCGTCAATAAGTTTAGATTTCAACTAAAGAAATTATACATCTTACCAGTTGGAAGATCACGAGCATTCGAGTATTCGTTAATATCCTGGTGATCGGGATGCTAGCGGTATCGGCGTATGCTGTAGTGGAGGTTGTGGAGCGCAGCGAGGACGTCGCGGCAGCGAGCAGCAACTGGTGGCGTCAGAACGAGATCACCGTCGTGATGACTCTCATCTCCTACAGTTTCCCCATTGCCTTCGAAATCCTAGGCATCATCGAGAGCTACCACCCTCGAAAGCAGTTGCGACTGCAACTTGGTCGGTACGTTCCCGCAATCCTCTACATTTATGTAAAACCAACTTTTGACGTTGGATGTAAAAATCTTCAATATTTGTTTTTCTTTTCAATAATGTATATTTTATAATTAACAAAAGAATAGGTAGAGCAATGAGCAAGTGTACATTAGAGAAACAAATATCTTAAACATTAGTAAGAAAAATATTACACATGAATACAATAACTTTTATACCTCTCTTAAAGCGTCTTGTTAAATGCAGGATTTTATGTACATCATTTGGTAGAAACTTTCGCAATCTCAATATTTTTTAAATATTAATAATGTGTGTGTGATATTGTGTATAAATAATTTATGTAAATTAGAGCCCGTGTTGAACTAAAATTGTATATAAACTAAAATAAATATATTTTAATATTATTAACCATTTTTATTACATATTTATACTTCTTTCAGCATCATGGTTCTCAATCTGCTCAACATGTACTCTTTGATTTATGCTCTTTTCAAGAAAATCAATTCATCAGTGAGTAAAATTTGAAATATACAATTCAGTCGCGAAAAAGTACTTGATAGATTACTTTTCTTTCAGGACGCGAAGCTGAAAAGTTTGAAACCTGAGAGTACTTTAAGCACTTATAACTGCACCGACCAATTAGTATCCTGCGAGGGAAACATCTTCCGGACGGCTGCCTCCCTTACAGCAATGAGTCTTGTTCTCGGTTCAAATATGTCCCCGTCATCCACTAATATGAACCAGGTCAACTCTCCCGCTTCCTATGACCCCTGGCCGGACATAATTGTTCAGTAATGACATTTTTTTGATGAAATTTTCTTCTTTTCCATGTTAAAACGTTTAAAGAAAAGACTTAATAGTATCTAGACTAAACGGTTGAATTATTTTGTTAACGATGTTTTTTCTTTTTATCGAAAAGGTTAAAAAAAATTCTTAAATTGACATCAATATTTAAATTTATTAACTGTTAATTCTTCTACTTGATGTTTACAAAAGGCAATTACTAAAATACTTATATCATGATATTTTATATTTTTCACTAGACGTTACGATCCCTTGGAAATCGGTAACTTCTCGACCGCCAACTACTCACTGCCACTCGAGGAAGACCCATCAAACTTCTCGCAAAGCATGTTGCCCTCAGGCTCTATCGACGTTAACAGTATTTTCAGCGATTGGTCATCGGGGGAGGAGGGGTACATCGATCCGTTCTACGGATTCGACAACTTCACCATAACCGATTCGGAGAATGCGACGATGGTTACGTCGGAAACCGCGGAGAACGGCACAAGCGGCCCGGCCACGCGGTCGCGAGTCTCCGTACGCCAGCCCGATGAGAATCTGATACTTTCCAATGATGACTATCCCCATAATAATTACAACTATTTGGGTTTGGTTGAGGTGGACAACGAAACGGTCGACTTCAGTAGTCTAACGTCACCACCACCGCCCAAACTTGACCCGACAACCGAGAAAGGTGACGTGACGGGAGGTGAAGGAACGTCGACGACTTGGAAGGGGGACACTTGCAATGAGACGAGGATCGTCAGGTGCTTCGTACGCACCTGCGAGAATAAAACCGACACTTTTGATAATTATTCGGGTATGCATAACTCCCCGGTAAATCATTTTTTATGGGTAAAGAAAATTTAGAACCGGATAATTAACTATAAGCAGAACAATTATTACCTGCATAAAAGTCTGCTAAATGAATAGAAGCGAATTTCATTATGCCATCTCTTACCGATTATGCTCAAGATGATGCATTAAAAAGCATCAAATAGTTGACTTGTAGGATCTTAAAATTCACCTTTCTTCACTTTTTTCTAAATGTTTTTTATTATTGGAATATGTATTAGCAATTAATTTTGTGATTTCCCTGCTTTACTGTATCTAAAATTACAATCGTTTTCAATAAGCTAGTTCAATAATTATTAAAAATGTGCAGTATCAGCGTCGTCGTTGGATATAAACACCCGCCGTTTGCTGCGAGGCCTCTGCTGGGAAACGATGTTCGGCCAGGAGTTGGCAAAGCTTACGATGATGGATCTCGTGCTAACGATAGTCTCGACGCTGGGCATGGATTTTTTTCGGGCGCTCTTCGTTCGCTACATGAACAGTTGCTGGTGTTGGGATCTCGAGAAACAATTCCCCCAGTACGGCGACTTCAAGATCGCTGAGAACATCCTTCATTTGGTCAATAATCAAGGTAATATTTATTTTTAAGTAGACAATAGTGTTTGCTATAAATTAATTAAATAGCGAGCGTTGACGCAGAGATAACATTTTTTTTTCAATTTCAGGCATGGTGTGGATGGGTATTTTCTTCAGTCCAGGTCTAATTGTTCTCAATGTAGTCAAATTAGTGATTTTAATGTACCTTCGCTCTTGGACTGTTCTCACGTGTAACGTACCTCACGAAATAGTGTTTAGAGCATCTAGGTAAATTTTTTTCCACGAGAATAGAAAAATCTGTTGTATAATTGTCATAAATAAAAATATTCTTAATAATTTTATTTTTCAGATCCAACAATTTTTATCTGGCCTTGTTATTAACCATGCTATTCCTCTGTGTATTGCCGGTCGGATACGCGATAGTTTGGGTAGAGCCATCCTGGCACTGCGGTCCTTTCTCCGGTTACCAGAGGATCTATCATTTAGCCACGACCAGCCTCCGAAAAGCCCTACCGGATTACATACACGAATACAGGTCACAATAAAAAAAAAAAATTTCTTCTTTTTTACTTTTCGGTTACACGATCCGTTTGATTGAACTCGACCGATAGTAGAGACAGAAAATCGAGAAAACGTGTGTTTTTTTTACAGAGTGTTGGATTACATCGCCTCGCCTGGTATCGTCATTCCTTTAATAGTTCTGATGACCCTGATAATTTACTACATGGTCTCGCTGACGAATTCCCTCCGAGAATCGAATAACGATTTGAAGGTGATTTATTAATGATTACGTCAATCAAAAATATTTTATGAATGATATATGCCGATATGTTAATATTAATATACAGACAATCGATTTAATTGGCAATTTTTCTTTCAAGACTCAATTGAGACAAGAGCGTACCGAAGAGAGGCGTAAGATGTTCAAGATTGCAGAAAAGAGGCTTGAAAATCAGTCGAATACGCCGTTTGCTCGGTGGAAAAAAATTTTACCGGTGACGAATAACAAATCCCTCGACATCCCTTCAATGAAGGGTACAACTTCAAATATCTGTTATTCATTTTATAAAATTTAAGTAATTTAAAATCTTAAAAACTGAAATAAATTCACTTAATTTGCAGCGAGCCTAGATGCAGCGACGGAGGGCCGCGATCGAAAACCTTCGGCAGGCTCGGAGAACGGTGAGCTGACGGAGGCCGAGCAAGAGTCATTACCAAACGACCACCCGTCGGGACTGGTTATCGAGCCGGTGGTAGACGTGGAGCACGACCGCCGACTGGAGCAGTGGCGACGACCACTAGAAATCTCACCGGAATCCGGGGAATCGAGCGACGCGCCGATACCGCGCATTCGCATAAGCCACGAGGAGACCAGCCCGAAGAACCAACGTCGACACAGCTCCGCCTCGTCCGAAGCCAGCGAAGCCAAGAAACCTGATGCTGGATCTCAATGAACACAGGTCTTTTTTCCATTGTTATGGATTATTTTATTTTATTAAAGTTGTTTATTGTACAATTTTGTGATGACATTTATCAAAGAGTTTAGTAGATTTAGAAATTTATAATATTGTATTCATTTAGAGTTTTCAATAATGTTCTGTTTTATTTTGAATGACGGAAATTTATAAAGTTTTATAAAATAAAAAAAACTTTTAAAAAACTGGATGTAATACAATGCGTTAATGAAGATGCATTTGGACTATATATTATACTTTTTAAATTTAAAGATCTTTTATAAATGTTTGTTGAAAAAACATATGTTGACTGTTTTTTTTAACATTAAAATACTAAATAATACAAACAAATAATTCATTCAATTAAATATGGTACTAAAACAAATCAGTGTTCAATATCCAGCGTTCGAAGTAGACAGATATAAAGTATAAATATGTGAAATAAGAACGTTTAAACCGATTAATAGAGTTTCAAATTTTACGCACAGTTTAAAAATATAATTGTGATATTGTAACTATAAAGGTAAGAGGGTAACAACTACACATTAATTTTTATAAGAAAACTTATTATTCACACGATTTTCATGTTACAATTACATATTTACATAATTCAAGAAATGGAAACTTGAAAAAATTCTTTTTAAACGTTTCTAAATTGCCACAATAACGTATATAAATTTTTCATACATACGTTTTAAGTCACGTGTAAATATAGTATAATAAAATCTACAATAATATTTTTATAGTTTAATTGTTTTATCCTAAATTTATTATTTGCACCATCGATAATTATTAAAAAACGACCACTAAACTCGTGCTCATAAATCGTACTTGGATTATTATCCGAAAACAAAAAAAACCTGAATTTCTAGCGGTTATTTTAATAACCCGATTTATAAATAGATTCAATGCAAATATGAAACATTAATCATACGGCTAACTTTCATGAGTAAGAATTTAAAATACTAAAAACAACGTAGTAGCTTCAATTCGATGTTGTGTAAATTACTTTTCAAATGCATAATTTCGTAAAATATTTGTAACGTATCACAATTAAAGTATACTATTCTTTTCAACTACAAAGACTTCTTATGTATGCGTTAAAAATATTCAAAAGTAACAATAAATTTCCCATAATCTGAGAAAAAATTATTTGTCTCTCTTAAAGATACTCTGTTAGCGATCAGAGTCTAATTATCATATTTATGAAAATAAAAAAATACTAAAATTTATAAATTTCATGGAAGAGTATCCAGTTTTCTGATAACAATCCACGTACAAGTGATAACATACAAAAAACGATCAGACAGTAGCAACACCAGCTTCCATTTGTACCTTCGTTACATTCGCTGTTGGATTCGGAGTCGCACCAGCGACGAGGATCAGATCTCAGGAAGACTGTATCTCTTCGATACTCAAATGAGCGATGAAGCGCAGCCTCATTTGTAGGGCAGGTCGCAGTCTTCTTATTATGCAGTCAACTTCGTTCTTCATCATGTTTCCAACAAACATGTATTTTATGTGATAACTATTAAACTATTAAAGAAAATCATTTTTTCACTATAAATTAATAATAAATTATATGAAATATTTCTTATTATATAATGTTTAAAATTGTAAAAATGTTATTAAAATAAATTTTTAATAATTTTATTAACATCTTTACAATTTCAAAAACATCAAATTATATAAAATATATGAAAATTATTGGAATAAAAAAAGGATACAATAAGTCACAAATTGGATCCATGTGTTTGAGATGACTCTGAGAACTATTGACCTGTTCCAACATTTCGTAAAGTATCACGGTAAGATCGGAAACACATCGTGATCTTTCGCTGTTGAAACGAGTCAATGTTGGTCCAATCAAATGGCAGGCGAAAATCAGTTGCTCTTCGTTAGTTACAACTGGTTGTAATTTCTCCTTTATAAATCTAAAATTAAAGCAAAAAATATATATTGTATATTACTATTGAAAAAAATTCAACATTCAATGTCTGCCTGACACTTACTGAGCCATCGTTACAATTTGACCGACTCCAGCATGATGCCAGATGGAGTGAGCTAAGGCCAGCATGTAACTGAATTTGTTTTCGAGGAAACTGTTGTGTGTCAAATTAAAATTGAACAGTTGGAAAGGTGATAGATTATCATACTGCCAATTAGTCAATCCAGGGCTCGTAATCGTCTCCACTAATCGATCGTGCAAAGTCGACCAATAGCACTCTGGCAGTGCAGTCATGATAATACCAATACAATTGATCCATATATGAATTTCATCCGAAGGAATAATCGTATATCTGAAATGTAAATGGTTCTTTTATTAAAACTGTAACATGTTAGAGTATTTTGAAATAGGGTTTTTAATTTTTTTACCCTTTAGCGGCAACATCAAGTAGATTATTTGCAACTACATTTGGAGCAACAGGTAGTGCCATTAATTCGACACAAGTGACATATAGGGTGTGAGCAGTTGGATTGGGAAATTCATTAAACCTCCAATCAGTGAACGGTAATTTCGTTCTTCCCGAAATAGCTTGAATAGTAAAAGCAGTATATAATTAGTATAATTACACATAATGACTGGCATAAAATTAAACATTAATAAAAACAAGGATGCTTACTATCAACTAATTTTTGAACTAAGCGAACGTAATAATCTAACTCTGGCTGCCAGTGTGAATCGTCTGTGGATCGGAGCATGTATCTTTGGTAAGCTTCGGACAAAGCCCAGTGAGGACCTCTTATTTCTCTTAATGAACCTAATATTGCTGCCATAATTTTTCTTTTTAATGGCTGTTTATCTCGTAACTTTCTTTCGTAATAATGTAATGTATTGTACAAATATGTAATTGGCCGATCTAAAATCAAATCAAATTAGATAGTAAAAAAAAATTTTCAATTTAAACGTATTTGCGATACAATAATGTAAAATATTTATTACCATGAAATCGGTAAAGACATCCCAAGAGATCCAATAGACTCTCTAAGCTTCTTGATACCTGAGGCATTTCCAACGAACGATGAAGTACTATGTCGAAAACGGGCAAAAAGCGAAGGCACACGTTTCCGAAGTAAGCAGGGAAGCTCTGGTAGTGATTTGGCCCGGCAGACGACGGTTCCATCATTCCCTCCGGACCGAACTTTTCCGGGAATTTCATGTGGAACTCCAAGTGCTTCTCGTGCCAATCCGTCTGTTTCCAGTGATCCGGAGAATTATCCTTTAAGAACTCTACCATTCTGTTACGAAACTCCTTGGCTTTTAGTAATAACAATTGAATAATATAAAAACAAACTTGGGCCTCGTTGCCCTCTAAAGTTCTTAACACCTGTAATGAAATAAAATGAGTTAAGTACTTACAGCCGTTAATGATTCACTAATAATTTTTCTGTTTCCGATACTTACTAGACATAAGACCAATCTATCAAATGTAACAATGTTATACTTCCAAATCATATCGTTGATAGCATCAACACTTTTGTTAACATACGCTCTATCACAGGTTGAACTCGAGACTTCAAAAACGATATAATCACAGAATTTTCTTAGATGAGCCGACAAAGCTCGAGCTCCGATTCGTTCTAGAATTCTGCAATTAATATTATTTATGTAATGATAATTTTAGAATTACCACGTAACGTTTAGATTCTTATTATTTTTGTTTACTTACTTATAGAATATTGGATTAATATAATCTGTTTCAAGAATTACTTTCCACAAAAGACAAAGAAATAGTGGAGGGGAATTAGGGACGGAAAAGTGGGCTATTATGTCATTTTCATTGCTCATGGAAGCCCAATTTCTGTATTCCTCCTCAACTGCTTTCTAAAAAAGACATTTGATGCAACAGAGTTAATTTGGTAAATAAATCTTAATTAACATTAATTTAACAATGGTTTGATAACTTCAGTTTAATGATTAAGGTGAAAGTACCTTAATCTGTTGTTTTTCTTCCTTTGGAATACTATTTTGTTGGAAAAACTCATTTAAAATTGGTGGAAAACACTGAAGTGTGTGGTCAGCCCATGAATGGGGTGTACTTTGCATTATTGTATTAAGTAAATCCTTACACCAGGTGCCACTTATAGAATCTGCTCCTGTTCCTAGTTAATAAAAACATAATATTACGATCCCAATTAGTTTTCTCATTTCCTACATAAAATGACACCTTACCTGTAATATGCATCGATCGTGCAAGAGTCAGGACCAAAGCTCGATTAAGTTCTTCGGAATCGGCAGATACAAGAGTCTTTGGCTCAGACAGAAACCTCGACAGGTGTGGCTGAACCTCTGCGGATCCTAGGCCTGTGATTAGGCGCAATGCAGTGCTTTCCACGCTAAAAGATCATTTTATTTAAAGTTCAATGGAAAACATATTAAATAGTAGTTATAATTGACGAATGATTTTTACCATAAATGTAACTGAGTTTGATTAGTCTGAGGCACGGCGGCCAAACTGTGGAGATGACTCAATATTTGTACTCTATAAGTCGGCTGTATATGATGCATTCTATAGCTGAACATATCTAAAAGGGTGTAAAGTATTCCCCACGCATGTGCCTTAAACACTGTTGGTAATAATTGAGCTGAAAATATAAAAAGATAAATTAGATTAATTATAATAACAATATTCAAAATGAATAATAATGTTCAGTATTTGATTTGATACAAAGATAATTCAAAAACACTTACTTATAAACTTTTTAATACCAAGACTTTCAATTTCTGTATAAACTAATAATCTACTGTAAGTCTCTACGAGAGCTGGTGGCAGTGGTGGACTATTCTTTGTCTGTGCAGATTTTGCAAAATGTGTAATAATACTGTGTATCAAGCTCATTTTGACGTGAACAGTTAATGAATCAAGAATGGCCATGGGCAATGGTTTGCTCGAAATACTTGGGAAAGTGCTATTTTGCATACCTTGCAAAGACTGCTGCTGCTGACTCTGTTAAAATGAACAAGTTGTCAATTATTTTTATCAATGAAATATTTTACAACGAAAAATCATTCATGTAAATCAAAGTAATACTCACTTTTGTAGGTAAAATTGAATCAACGAGTACTCCCATTGGTTTTGTGAATAGCTCAGTACTTGTAGAGTATGCATTACAAAGTAGAGCAATTCTAAAATCTGAACCCATTCGGAGAGCATTACTCTGGTCAGATAAAAGTTGAAGAAATCTAAATTGACAATGTAAATAATTAATAAAAAAGACAATTACTTTATCAAATACAAAAAATGGAAATAAAAATGATTCATACTCGTAATGATCTTTCAAATTATGAGGTATGAGTCTGTGAAAGTTTGAATGATCTGAATGAATTTTTTTCAAAAGATGCATCCAAATGCAGACTAAAGCCATTTGATGAGTGCAAGTTGGATGAGTAAAATCTGGAACTGGCAAAGGATCTTTCTCTGGGTACAGAAGATCGTACAGTTTGAAAATGGGAAAAAATGTTCCAATCTATAAACAAAAATTAATAAAATTGAAAATAAAAGTAAAATAATATTGTTTCTTCTTAATATTTTTAGTAAAAATATGAAAAATATTTACAGGTTTTCGCTGTATGCTTCCAGAGATAAATTGCAACAGTACCCACATCAAATGGTCCCTGGATTTTTTCCATTCCCTACCAGCAAGCTGTAGTAGAATATGTTGTATGTATAAAATGTTAAATGATAAAAATAGATAAAAATTAGTTTAAAATTTTTACCTTGTCATGAATCGCCATTACAAAACTAGGAAAAGTAGCAAATTGTGTAAGTACATAACAAATGAGTTGCGAAGACAGGTGAAGCCATGGCCAATGATTTATCACTCCACTGCCTGTTTCTGGTGGAGTTTCATTTTCTGAATTTTCCATTGTTCTTATCACAAGGTCAACTAATTGTTCCTCTAAAGCCACACACCTGGTATTATTTTGCTAAAATACATTTTTTTTCCAATTTTTATTACATTCAGTAATGATAAACTATTAGTGTTAAGTGCAAATATATACCTTGTTTTGTAATCCTAACATGGAGAAAACCATATCTCTACTGTATGGTTGTTCTAATACATATCTCAAAAGATCAGTTTGCGGTTTCAATAAATCTGGATCATAAGGAAGTTTTCCTTTCAATGGAAATTGTAAAGTATTCCGATCTAATAACCAAGGGATGACCAAATGATCTCCATATCCAGTATGATCAACTACTGGCAACATTTTGGAATGGCCAATAATTGAAATCATTTGAACCACATTACGGAAACTGTCTATAAAATTTGATATTAATTTTGATAGCTGCAACAATAAAATGTCTTTTTATTATTAGGCCAATTAAGCAATATGTTTATTGAAGAAAAAATAGTTTACCCAATGAGGCCAATTTCTATTTTCTGTAAATGTTGATATTTCATTAATAATTAAATAACTTGGTAACAAACAAGCATTCCTATCAAAAATGTACTCAATAAGATTTTCTAAAACTTTCATCTGTGGTTGAACTGATGCATCTAACCTAGTTGGTAATGAATGAGCTTTTTCTTTGCAAGCCTAAACGTAGAAAATATGTTAATACATTCTAAATTTTTTATATAAATGGAAGTAATTTAGAATTAATAAAGATTACCAAAATTACCTTCATAATTTCTCTAACCCCCTTGTAATCTACTCCACCAATAATATGGCGAATAAGTGTAAAACATTTTACCCAGAATTCTTCATTCTGATATTGCAACTTGTCGCAGCTTAGAATGCAATCACAAACTAGCCTGTCAATCAAAGTACATATAAATTCATATAAAAGAATGTAAAACTAAGTTTTTCAATAATTTTATCTTTTCAACAATTTTAAACGGACAGTCTTACCTAGCGGGTAATACATTGTTGGCCACCAAATTTTCAAGCAACGACAAAATCAGATGCATCCGCTTGTAATTTGTAATCTCAGCTGATGTATACAAAAACTTGCGAATGGCGTTCTCCTGCTGCTCTGGGTTCAGACCCGTCATTGCAGTGGACAGCTCTGCCTGCCATCGTGTTATCTTCTCCTTCTCGTTGCTAGTGTTGTGCACTATAATGCAGCTGAATGCTTCCTCTATAGCCTCCACTCGCTGGAAAATGCCACCCTTCGTAAAGTATCCCACACCCCCAGACTCACCCTCCTCGCAATGCAACATCTTTAAAGAGCAACTCACGAGAATGTCGTTCAGGATATTGACGATCTGCGACTCATTACTCATCTTCGCTGCCTTTATCGCCGGGCCCTTCGATTAAAAGCGCTCCGCACGCGACCAGCTAGATCTCCGTCATCCTCGTGCGTTTTTCACAAGCCGTATCCTCGCCTCCGTGCCTTCCGAGAGAAGAGCGAGCATCGTTCGGGGGCAGCGTACACGGACACGTCGATGGGATCTCCTCCTTTCTTTCTATAGTTACGCCTTGGAGGTTAGAGACTCGCCGTACCTCATTTATCGGGATGCCGACGCGCCCCGTTAAAGCACCGAGTTCGTGTTTGTAAATAGCCCACGAATCCCATCTCAAACGTCGTCGTGCTTGTTTATTAACCTAGTTACTTGGGGAGACTGATATCTCTACGCGCCGGATCGACGTATCGCGTACCACTGTTGGAACTACACGGAATACACGCATACGCGTATAACTGCGTATATAATTTACAGAACACAGCTGGTCTGGCAGGGGATTGTGGGGAGGTAATAGAGGTATATGTGACCCATCTAGTTCCACCATGTAACTATTTCTCCCCCATTTCTGAATTTCTTTCCCCTCAAAGATAATTTTCGGTCACCTTATACTTATCTTTTTTATGTACATACCTATACATATCTTAAAAATTATCTATGGAGTCAGACAAGTGTTATCTTAATGTCATCTAAAATAAAAATTAAGCTGTGCCTATCTTAGGTATCTAATATCTATTCTAAAAATTATCTATAATCTATTAAGACGTTAAATTTCTGAATTAATCGTATAGGATATCATTATTTCGTAGATAGCACACTAATTATGGACACCTGATGTGCCCGTGTCGAGGCTATTAAGGTCTACCCACATAGCACTGAACGTTCTAGGAACGTTCCAGGAACGTTCCTATGGGAACGAAGGAACGTTCCTAAGAAGGTTCCAGGAACGTTCTTGCGACGTTGTAGGAACGTTGAAATGTCCGCTTTTGTGGCAAAAGGAACGTTCCTGGAACATCTTGCAGGCATGTTCCAGGAACGTCCCTGCAACGTTGCCTGCAAAACGATTCCTGCAACGTTCTTGGAACGTTCCTGGAACG
>JAXIUT010000001.1:25995960-26011328 GCA_035586675.1 Eurytoma californica | reverse complement strand
ACACAATTGCGGAGGGCAGTACGTTGGCCGAATTTTGAAAAATGATTTTCATTTTTAATAATAAATAAAATGCTTATACCGATAATGCAGATTCCTACAAGAGGGTTTCACATCCCCTTAAAAATATGGCTAATAATCTTGTCATCAAGTGATCTGATTAATACACAGTGTTAATTTTTTACTAATCAGATTACCAAATTCGTAATTTTTACCTATCAAAACACTTGATTTCAAGATTACTAATCGCACAGTAATGTATGCCAGAAATAAGAGGAAATTTTGTCGAATCATTCTCTCCATGTATTCGAAATTTTCTAAATAAAATGTTAGCGTAGACAATGACAAGTATCTTGCAAATTTTCGGTATGCTATATACTAGAAGTAGTTATTTATTAACCACTCTAACCGTAATTTTTATTAACATTGTCATGTATTTCTTTTTACTTATCTATGTAACTGCACATGTAAAAGCGCTTTAAATCCACCAGCGGCACGCTGTCCAACAATAATACACGTACGCATCCACTTTTCAGTCGATACACCGCATTGGAAAAAGAATTGAAAATAAAAGATACAAAAAAATATTTTCTTTCACAAGATGGACGATAAAAATTTAAATATTCATGCATAAAAGTGAGTTACTTTTTCTTGAACAAATCGGTAGTTAAAAAGGCTAAACTATACAATAATAGATAGACGATTATAAGGATTCATGATACTTTGTATTAAAAATGTTTTATGATAATATTATTTCTTTAAAGTTTGTTAATTATATATAGGTACAATAATTAAATGTATGAAACTTTAATTTATCAGAAAATATATTCTAATAGTGTTATAGTATATTACAATACAAGTGCGATAAAAGTGATTATTGATTTAATCACTTATCGCACTCGTATCGTACGATATTTTATAGTACAACGTAAACGGGCGTTTTACGCACAGAGTGCTATAAAAAATGTTTATATAAATAGAAAATCACGTTTCATTTCATGTAGTTATATGAAGATTTTATGTAATCAAACTCAAAAATTTGTCCTGAAAGATCATTAGTTTCTTTAGGAATAATGTTTTAGCAAAACCGTCTATCTATGTGTGTATTTTAAGAATAACATAAGTTGCAAAGTCGAAAAACCAGTTTTACAGTGCGAGAAGAAAAACAATTCTTTGCCCAATGCGTCACTCGCACATCCCGCATCCTCGTATACGCAGCTTCCCCCGACAAGTCCGAGTAGTCATCCCCCGATGTGAGCGCTGAGAGGCGCGCCCACGTACAGCCGTTTCCTTCGCCGGCGCGCGGAAGTGGCCGATGATTCTTCGCGTGATCTATATGCGCCCCGGTGGCTCTCGCGCCCGACAAACTTTTCGCGCGACGCGTGTGTCTACTCTGCGCGCTCGCGACTGCCAATTTTTTTGCTTCGACGCGACGACGACGACGGATCGCGATTTGGAAGTTGCGCTGGAAGTGCACTGCGGTGCGCTCGCTTGTACATTGTTCGCGTGTTTATTGACGTTGCTTCTGGGGAGGGAGAGAGCGGGGCAAGATAGGACCGAAAAACTCTTGGATAATGAAACTTTGAATTTTTTAAATTATGACAGATTAAATATAAATTTTAATAAATTGTAATTATTTGTTTTCGCGTGCTGAAAAAGTTAAATTTGTATGAGTGAAATGATTTTCGGCGTAGTTTTCATTTGAAATTAATCTTTTTTTTTTTATCATTATTCCTCGCTCTTCTATAATTTTATAATTTGTTTAGAGATCAATGATCAGGGTAAACTACTAACGGTGAGGATCACACGACAATTGGGGGATCAAATATATTTTTATTGTCGATTATGTTGTAAATTTGATAAATACTATTTTTTTCAACGGGTTCAAGAAGTTTACTGACTTAGTAAATTTATTTGATGGTTACGATAACGTGTTTAAACTTTTATATTACGGGGTATTTCTTTCAACGCAACTTTCAAATTCTTTTTCTAAACTTATTACCATTTTCTGTACGTGAATAACATTCACAATCTGTAGAACTAACAATTACTAATTTAAATTATTAAAGCTTTAATAGTTATTTATTTAATAGTTTAGGAAGTTTAAAGCTTTTGTAATGCCAAAATTAATCAACTAATTTTCATTATTAACACTAAATTGTAAGCAGTCTATTAACCATTATAGAATTTAAAAAATTAAAATTAAAATAAAAGTAATAGTAAAAGTAAAAAAGTATAAAATAAAAATTACGCGAACAACTAGACAACGTAAAATATTTGTTAATAATAAAAGAAAGCGCGCGCCTCTTGTAAGCTGATACGCCGGCCAACTAGAACCCCGACCCCTGCTCTCTGACAGCTAGCTGCAACATATATTTGCCAGGTGCTGTCATCTACAGGCAATGATGTTGAGTCGGGAGCTAACGGACTCCGAGTGAGCGGACCCGCGGAGAACGGCCAGCAGCAGCAGCAGCCGGCGCACCAGGTGCCGCGGCAGCAGCAGCAGCTGCGCCATCAGATCGCCAATCTGGACGAGTACAACCGGCCGTCCTCGAGGACCAGCCAGCAGGAGGCGGACGAGCAGCAGAGGCCCGGATCGCCGGCCAGCGTGCACGGCAGCACGCCCCTCTCCCAGATCGGCGCGCACCCCTGCGCGCCCGTCTCCGCGCCCGTCAACGACATTTACCTCGGCCAAGGTAATCACTGGGGGCGCTTGCCAGTGATTTTGACTCGTTTGGGATGTGCTGAGATAAAATGGAACGCCGGTAACGAAAACCTACTAAGGGAGATTTTTTCTTCGAGGTCAATGAGAGCATTTAAATGTAACTGGAGATCTGCAGATTTTCGTTCACGCGTCTTTTTACTGACAAAAGTGCACTCTAAACTTTTTTCAATGATCATTTCACTGATTTTAAAACAATTGCGCACTTATCGCTAAAAAATGTGCACTTATTTACAGTGATAAGCGCAACTATTTTGAAATTGGTGAAATTTTTCCTGGAAGAAATTTAGAGAGTTTGAAAAGAAGTAAAAGTGGAATAGATTCGTAATTATGTACAAAAAATGATACGTTTATGATGCCTTTTTGTATTAAATTTAGTAATTACAAAACAAGAGTCATCGGAGTAGTCACTCGTTTTTCTCTACTGATGTTCCATTTTATTATGACATATATTCTTCGTGTCTTTTCTATTCTCAATTGGTTAACAAGTATTTAAAATGTTTATATCGTGAAATAGAAGTTTATTTCAAGGTTTTTATTTCACTTTTAATAAAGTTCCATCACATAAATGTATGAATTTTCACCCCCGTTTCTAGAAGTGGATCCTTTGAGTATCGATTCTAACGAAGATAACAATTCCTGCGACAGAATTTACGTAGAGGAGGCTAGCTACTGGGGATTGTTCGCTTTGCAAGAGGCAAAAAATGAATTTGAGTTTTTAGGAGTCGCCACTATACATAATAAGAAAGGATTTGGTTAGCCCTTACATCTCCTTATTTACCGATGAAATCATTTTTTATAAACAGAGCTTTAAAATGGAACATTAACGTTCAGCTTGGCTTATAATTAATGATTTTAAAAATCCTCGACTACTACATTAAAATTCCTCTCCTTCATCGTCTTTTTTATCACTGTATTTACCTGTTCGTTTACCTTGACTTTTCTGCTTTCATCAACTTTACAGGATAATAATTGACGACGGGGACTAATGGTAAAAATGCCGTAGATATTACTGTTGCAGGCTCGCCGTCGTCTATGCAGAGCGAAGATGAGGAGGACGTCTGCGGGGTGGCTACTGCGGCTGGCGTCGGCTCGCTCAGAAAAGCCAAACCCAAGCGTGGCGTTCTACCCAAACAGGCCACCAACATCATGCGTGCATGGCTTTTCCAGCATTTGGTCGTTAGTATATTAATTTAAAAAAATCATAATCTAGGAAGAAACTGCAAAATACTTAATTAATCATTAAAATATAAAATTTTAGATTCCTTAACATTGTGCATATCCCTCAAAGTGCGTACTGGATAGACGACAAAGCAGGGTCTACTTTGTGTTCTTACAAACCGTCTTAAAATGACGATGTTTCTTTAATAATTCAAATTCAATAAATTGCTACGAAACGATTTTTATCACTAAAGAAGATATATTAAACACTCAGTAACTTTTTTATAAAAAAAATCCAATACCGGCCACGTAGAACATTTGTCAATATCAGTATGCACTTTCTGTATTTTTCTATAAGAGTGTATTTTAAGTGATAACTTGCTAATTGACATAATAATATTCTATGCTAACATTCTTATATTTTGTATTACAATATTTGTCAATTATTACGCATGTATTTATGTATGTATGACATTATAAAGAAGAAATAGTATTTAAATGTTATTTGCTTTCCAGCATCCTTACCCGACGGAAGACGAGAAGCGGCAAATCGCGAATGAGACGAAACTGACGCTGCTGCAGGTGAACAACTGGTTCATAAACGCACGACGGCGCATACTGCAGCCGATGCTCGACGGTGCCGGTGCCACGGACGCAGTGCTCCAGCAGCCGCAGCAGCGGCCACCGGGCACCGGCGGTAAGCACCGAAGTGACGGCAACTCCAAACCCAGAAGCAGCTCCGGCAAGCACCAACGACCAGCCGACTGGCAGTCCGAGGACTCTGGTAGCGAATCCAATGGCTCGAGCGACGCCGAGGCCGCGTATTCCGGTTAGTCACGTGTTTTCATTCGCTAAATTATGTCGCACAGAGAATTTTTTTAATATTATTGTGAAGTTTAATACTTGGATATCATCGTATTTACTACAAGAAGAATATCAGAACTCCGAATTTCGGATTTTTTTGGAATAGGGGATGTTTTGTTGCACATGCAAATGAAAGAAGCTAAGAATTTGGAATTTATCATTTTTGAGCTAGAAGGTAAATAGATTCTACTTATATAATTAGATTACAAATAAAATTGATCAAAATCTCCATAATTTAGTACATATTTAGCACACATTGTTATTGTGATTCTGCCAATAAATAAGAAAAATAGAAGAGTAAATAACTAATACTTTATCACCTGGCTTCAAAACTATTGAATGTTAGGGTATAAAACTTTAGTGTCTTATATTTTCAAATATATGAAAACATCTCCCACAGCTTCAACAAAATCTGTGATTCGGAGTTCTGATACTCTCCTAGTCAGTATTATAGAGAATAATCTTGAGATCAAATAAGCAGTTTCGCAAAAACTGTTTTTTTTACACGCGGCGCGTAAAGTGCGTACTTTACGACCTACGGGCGGTAACCAAGTTACGCATTTTATGCTCTTCGTGCAAAAAATAGTATATACACCACGGGAGTGAGTAAAGAACGCCTCAGATCGTATGTAATTGTCCGCCCGAGCCGAAGGCGAGACATTCTTTACTTTTACTCCCTCGGTGCATAATTTACTATTTGAGCATTGGATAATATCTACTAAATTAGATATTTAATTCAATGATTACCATACTATACTATCATTTTTGTAAAAAGTGAGGATAGTTTTTAAAATGTTGTCCATGTTGAAGAAAAAATTGTAGCTTACAAAAAGTAATGTTTTCGTTTTTAAAATATTAAAATAAGTCTGCCTGAAAATTGTAGGGTTGGGCAGTGTTGATCGACGCAGCAAAGCCGGCGACGAAGAAGACAGCGAGGATGGCGGCATCGATATCGAAGATACGAAGCCCTTCGCCCACTGACCTCGATGGGTCTCCTCGTACTCTGTACCTTCAGAACCCGTCGATCACTACAGTATTAAGGCATTCGAGGGTAGATTTCGCTTTAACTGTCAAATACGTAAAAAAACTATTCTCGCGAAAATCATCAGGGATATTCTCAACTAGAAGTTATCACGCTCTTTTCGTATGTTTGTGCGCGTGATACTTGTCTATCAGACTTTTTCAATTATTGTTTTTTTTTTCTCGACGTTTTGTTACTTTCTTCGCGAACAAAAGCGTAAGAAGTTACAATGCAATGTGAATCTATCAACGATACCACGCGTATACGAGAACTGATGTGATTTGCGCCAGAATTTCATTTGAATCTAGGCAGTATGTTAATAGTCTACTGGCGATCCGTTATTTTATAGTTTGTTATATATGTGCAAAAATGAATTTTTCTCAAAACGCACATTTTAAATGAATTATTCATTGTTTTTAAAATATTGTACATTATTTATGATTATCTCATGGTAATAATAAACGACAAGACTGTTTTATTTTTCATTCAATCTATGTTCTACAACGTATCGATGATGAATGAGAGTAGGAGACATTTACAATTTTAGTACATCAAGTTTCACAGGATCACTACACTTCTTAAATAATATACTTTGCCAAAGCGGAGGATCTTTTTTAAATGTATGCATTTCGTTAACATACTGCCGAATTAATTAAATTGAACGATATCTTACAGCAGACTTTCACTCTAATACAGAAGCTAAACAAACAACTGTTACGCTTCGAAATCGCTGGTACATCGGCTCTAATAATTTTTTTTTTGTTTCAACTGTGTTCAACGTTCAAAGCGTCGCTCAACGAAGACTTGTACATTTTCTTCTATTAACGCCATTTGCGCAATAGTCATACATACTACTTACCGATACTCGTACTCGTGTACAATAGTCACTCTTAGGAGATTCACTCGTAAACGTTGATTCTTTTTTTACTGTTATTGTACCTCGAGATGATACTGAACCCGATTATTTTAAAAAGTGCAATGATTTCATTTACTATAAAAGTAATAAAAGGAAATTAATAATTTGTGTTATTTTTTTGTGCAATTTTTTTTGCTTGATTATGCAAAACAGAGATTGATTATGATTTTGATTTTTTATATTGTCATTTAGTCAAGGGTTTTGTATCTCAGTTTTATTCAAGATTTCGATGACGTGTTTTTCGGACAGTTTAGCGCACGAAAGTAAATAAGCGCGCGAGTAGTTTAGAAAGCCAGAAATTTATTTTTTCTGCTAGTTGAAAGAAAGGTAGATTTAAAAGACTCGTTACTGTACTCGAACTGTAAAGAACGTAAACGTAGTTTCACTTTTGCTTCAGCTGTGGCAGAACCTCAGATCGCTCAGTTATAACCATAAGTTCCTACGGTCCTTACTTTTTGTCAGTCAGTACACATATAAATGTAAATTATATATGAATTATTAAATCTCATTTATATAACTATACTTCGTTATATAAAGAATCGTATACGATTAAATTATAGATTCTTCTATAAATCCTCTGTAATTCATATATAGTAATAAACTACACCTCGATTTCAGACGATAAATTTTAATTCGAACTGTAATACCTCCATAAGGATTCTTTTTGTAACAAGGGAAGTTACAATCTCACTTTCATAAGTTATATTGATCGACGGAACACCAAATACGAAGGAGATAATGCGAGGGCGGTCGAGCGGCGACCGTTCCGCAATACGTATAGGCGAAAAAAAAGCAGAATCTAGGTAACACTTTCATTGTGCCATGTAATTGCGAAGAGTGTGGTAACTTCCACGCCATAGTCTCTCTGTATCTTTACTCAAGCTCCGCAGCTCATCGTCGTGACGTAGCAAAAGTGCTGTCCCTCCATGATAATAAGAAAATGGCAGATGAAAAAAAGGGGTGCGAACGATCGGTCGGGGTTACGCGTGATCGCGCGGCCTCCGCCAAAAAATGTGAAGCGGCCGTCCCCGCGCGCGGCATACTTCGTTCGGAGTTTTCTCATGTATACGTAATTTTACATGAATTTTATATTAAAAAAAAAGGGAAATGAATGACGGAAAGGGCTCGATGAAATTTTTCGAATACTCGTATAAATATATATATATATTATACATGTTTATATATAGTCCAGATGTATACGTACTTACCTATACGCGTAGTTGAATCTAAGCTTCGGTGAGCGCGCGATCGCGCGCGGGGACGCGCCACGAATCTCCTCCCCTCAATACGTAATCGAGAGCATCGTAGGCGATCACGCGTAAGTCGGTGGCCTAGCCGATCCCGACGTGCGACTGACGAAGCGCCAGGACAAAAGAGACGTTAACGGAAGTAAAAGAAAAAAAAATAATTTAAAAGTTTAAACGATACCGATTAATATAAACGCTATTCGAAATATATAAAGTATATATAATGATTATATTTTTAAACTCTAAGTGTCGTCTTTTGTGCATGCGCCCAGAGGCTACGAGACGGAGAGCGAGCAAAATAAGAAAAAAAATAAATAAAAGTAAAAGGGATTAATTAATAAAACGACAAATGTGTTCCCCCCGGGCTTCTTCGGTGCGCTGATGTACATATTATGCGATTAATATTATTGTAGCTATTGATTGCGGTACTGTTGACTTGAAATGTATTCGAGAAAAAAAAAAGACCAATACTATTTTGTGCATCCGCGGAAAATTGTTCGAGGAAGAGAATTGAGTAGCTCCTTGTTTCATTTGATGCATTTCATTTGATTGCTGAAATCTTGAGTAACTTTTTTTATTTACCAAATGTCTATTTTAAATCATTATTTATTAATTATTTTTATTATGACTTGTTTTTGGAATGAAATCAAATGTTTATCATCAAATATCTAGATTAGAGTTCTTATTTGCATGAAATCAATAAAAATTATTGTTTAAGATAATCAAATATAGTCTTACGAAAATTGTACGAGGTACTATTTTTAAAATTTAGTTTTTTAACACGTGCACACATTTATAAACATTTGAATGATCCATTTATGGGCTACGCTGCCTTGTAAATGTTCATTAAGTTTTACGTTTTATAACAAGAATATTTTCGAATGATTTCAGCAATTAATCATTCGAAGACTAAATGCATAATACAAGGATCGACGATAAAAAGGAAAATAACGTAAGGCGAAACAGATCAACGATGATAAAAAAAACGGCTCTGTTCCTCATTTTCCTAGTAGTAATAACGTAAAAAGAATACTGCGAGCAAATTCCTTTTTGTACAGATTCTACTTCTTCTTTTCCTTTTTTTTAAGCTCTATAATCTAAAGGCGTTTTCTCTCGCGTCAAAGAAGCAAAAGTCATAAAGTAAAAATGAGAAACAACAAAAGTGTCGAAACACGACGAACAGCAATAAATATGTATTGTGAAAAAAAATAAAGTGAAAGAGGGAAGGGGGGAAATATTAATAAAAAAGATGATAAAGGTAAGCGAAAAAAAATGAAGGATTGCAATAAACTTGCATTCGCCATTTGATTCAAGGTGAAAAGAAATTGAAAGAATATGAAAGAAACTTAGTTGTTTAAGATTTAGATGGTAGAAGTTAAGAGGTAGGTTTTAAGGCTGAACCACGTATACGTATGTGCTGCGGCACCAGACGACTGTGATAAACTCGGTGGGCGGTGCCCAGCCTCCTACTTCATTAATAATAATTGTATACTTGAAAAAAAAGAGAAGCAACAAAAAATTGATGAGAACGCAAAGCAGCAAGACACGAGCGGAGTTTTTGAAAAATCGACATGATCGTTTTGCTTTTTAAGCCGAGATGCATGATTTTCATTTGATTAGACTTGCGATGTGATAGAAGACGGCTTTGATGCTATACGTAATTTGTGCATCGTAAGACTGGTTTTGAATTGAAAATAATGTAATAAAGAGACTGCGAAAGAAAGCAATACTATAATACATTGAAAGTCTATTAAAATTTAAGTTTTTTTTATTAATTATACGCTCATGCAATAAAAATATTGTTCATAAAATTAACTTTTTAATTTAGTGTACATTTAAATTTTACATAAAAAGATCATTTATTACAAAATATACGTATAATGTTGGAACCTTAAAATGCACATTTTGAATTTGCATTATTTTTGAATAAAATTAATTTATATTAAGGTGTTGTTGTAAACAACAAAAATATTTTTCAAAAACTCACGACGTCGTTATGAAAAATAGGGATTATGAGACCTACAAACTCTCTCTGTCCATGCGCACATGTGCAAAGAAAGAATTAATTGTCGAAGGAGAGAAAGAAAAAAATTAGAAGCATTTCGTCCTAAAAGCCATTTGTGCGCGTAAATAAAGGATACGCGTATGTTGTTTACTTCGGAAAAGACTCCTGCCTAAGATTTCGATTTAAATATTTAAAAAAAAATGAGCGAAAAGTGAATTTGGATTGTAAGAGTGGTCCAGAAGAGTAAAAATGAAAATCCTTCCAGTGATTCATATTTTATTAGTACTTCTATCTATTTATTTTTTTCTTTGAATATTTTAATTTTTAGTGGATCTATATGATTGAAATCGAAGTTCTTCTATGTAAATTTAGTCTTCCGTTAGGTGTTGTATACTGTAAGATGGAGAAAAAAAATTTATGAGATTGTATTTGAATTACTATTGAATCTCAGTAAAGAAGAAATAAATACAGTAGTCTTCGAATTCTGGACCATTCCTAGCTCCGATTAAAGAGTTTTTAAGTCCTAAGCTAAACGTATACATAGACTTTTCATCGCATCGCATATTAAACAAGGCATAAGCGAATGAATTAATTCTCTCTCGTGTAAATCTACGCCCTGTTAATTAAGTTTATCGATAATAAATGCCATCACGCTTGCAACTTGACTTTTATTCAAATTACCTAAAACCACTGTTCGCATCCTACTGTTTAGTATTATTATCATATTTTAATAATTATTCTTTTGATAATTACGAATCCGAAGCTGGTATTATCGTAATCAATTAAACTACTTTTGGTATTTTAATAAAATAATATTTATTTCCAATTTTTATCAGTCAAAGAGTTGTCAGTATTGACAATATTTTACGGGAAAATAATCGTTAGCCTAGTGTTTATTATAAAAAAAGTTTACATTAAATAGTTTTTTAACGCAGAATTGTTACAGAATTTCATTTGCTAGGTTTTTTTTCGAATTTTTAAATATTTTTATTAAAAATCCTAAATGTATCGTCTATATTGCATCAGAATGGACACGTATTTCCATCACTAATACTGACACAACTCGAAGTTATCACGAAGATCGAGTAAAAACCTAAGAACTCCGTTTATCCCATACCGGTTTTTACATCCTTGACGTAAACGTAAATTACATATTTTCAACGCGAACGAAGTTTTATAAAATTAATAAATTTTTAATAATAGTTAATAGTAAATGGAGTCAAGGTATTCGTCAACGCATCGTCCAAAAATTCTTTACGTTAGTCTGTACTTTCACAACTTTTGGACTAGTTTAAATGAAAGATTCACTTTCTTCGTAGCTTGATGTGGCTAATGAACAGGAGCCATCTCAAAATCCTAAAGATCCACTGAACTACTGAAAAAAAAGAAAAACATTTCATTAAAAAGAATTCATGCAGTAATGAAGATTCATCTATTAAAATGTATTTATCGTATTACCTTGTGTCAAACACTATGTTAGCTCGAGATGTAATGAACCAGACAACAATGAAAGAAACTCCTGTGACTGAAGTTCCCAGAATCAAGCTAAGTCTTTCTGTTGCAGCCGATGGTTTCAAAAGCATCTTAATACCAAGGTATTGCCATACCGATTCTGTCCATGTTGAGTATTGTCCTGATTTCATATCATAACCTGAAACATATACATCAATAAATATACCAATACAAAGAATTTAACAATATGCATAAATTAATTTACTCTTTTGAAGGTATATTAATTTTATGAATCAATTATCAAAAATTTTAGGAAAGACATGCTTTGCTTTCATTTTTATTCGCTAATCACTCTTTCAGTATGAATAAATAATTAACTATTAAGATTATTTGTCATTTATTTTTGAATCGAGTTAAATTAGTTTATCAATTGACATTTTAGATTTTCTAAAAAACTAAATAAAGGGTCATACCATCAATGATAAAAGCAGGACTGATTGCCGAGCTGAAGTTGGCCGTGGCGTTTATGCAGAGACCGCTGAGATTGTAGCCAGCAGTCCAGAGCAAGTGGTTCTCGGCGCACGTGCTAGCGTTATAATGTGGTAATTGTTCCCCAGTGAGTAGAGCGAGCAACTGTCCCGTGAGGCTTGTCACCGGATTGTCGGATCTTGCTACACTGACGTACATCGGCAGCACCTGATTGGGCAGCTTAGTACCCGGAGGCGAGGCTGCCAGGAACAGAGGACATCTGGCACTCTCCAGGTAGCAGAGCAGTAGCTCGCTTACCAATTCTTCAACGAAAGTTGCGTTCCCGGTCGCGTTCTTGCCGTCACTTACTAGACGGTACAACTCATCGCCCAGCTTCATCGTTACTTTTGCCAAACTCTTGACAAGTTTCTCCGATTTATTACTGAAAATCAAATGAGAAAAACTGTTTCAGAAACTATTAAAATATTTTGTTTTGTTTAGAAGCAGTTAATATAATTTTAGACATTTATGAAATGTTTAAATTTTAAAATTATTGTAGTTTTGGTGATAATAAAATACCTTGAAAATGAAAGACCTTCAGCATCATCTAATAAACTATTGTAATATTTATTAATAAACTGTTTTCCATAATTAGCAATCACAACAGCTGGCAGGCTTGAATTAGCTTTGAGGAAGCTTTGTATAGATGCAGGTGGAACACTACCTTCCAACACTTCAGCACTTAATTCTTTTTTTAAATTAGCTAATGTTGGGTTGTCTTTAAAATTGTTTGAATGTAAATAAAGTTGACCTTCTCCCAGTTGTCCCAATTCAATAACAGAACTTATTTGATTAAAAGTCAAAAGTCTACCACCTAAAGAGCGAAATATACCATCATTGAGATCATAAACTAATCGGCTAGATCCAATATAGTCCATTGCTTCTCCATTTAATAACGAAAAAACTATATTAGTATCTGAAACACATTAATATTTACTTTGTTATATTATTAAAATGCTTATTTGTATAACAATTGTCTTACCTTTGACTTTCGCTTTAAGCGATTGGAGATAAGTGGCAGTTGCTAATAAAGTTACCAAGCCAGTAACTGTACTACCAGCTCCAGGTACTAAGTTTTCGTACAAAGAATTGGCATCCAACCTGGCGATAACCATAATGACAGATTTAACATTATCGCTCATAGGCCCTAGTGGCCAATGAATATTCCTATCACCAAGTGGCTCACAGAAAACATGTAAATTAAAACTTATAGTAGGTGAACTTCGTCTAATGCATGATTCTGAATTGATTGCAGAAAACATGAAAGACTTCATTTCTATTGCACACAATGATCTCTCAGCTTGTTTTTCTCGATCATGGGCATTATACTTCATATAACATTCTTTAATTACTTTAAGTGTTTCCTCTTCCTATAATAATTTTATAATATTAATCATATTTATGCATTACTAATTCAATAATAATATATTTACTTAACACAATACCTGTATATAAAACATAGGAAAAGGCCAGTCTTCCAATAGCAGTGAAGAACCATAGGGATTCCAAGGTTCTTCACAAGTTTTTACTCCAGAGTATCTGTTAGGACAACTATCTTCCGGGGAATAAAAGTTTGGACGTGCTGCGCTCATGTTTCTAGCCAGCAAAACTCCATTCACATTATTGGATCGTTTGAATCTCTTCAAACTATCCATTGTGAACATATTAAATGAGAGAACTATTGTATAAGGTCCTGTTGTACCATTTTTCTCTAGCCAAATAATATCAGCGTCATTTTCAACTAAATGTATTACTCCTACACTGCCTGCTTTACTTGCTGCAGAAAAAATGTATAAATGCAATTAAATCTATTACAATAAACACGTACTATTATTGATAATTACTCACAAGAACATCCAAACTGGTGAGTGCCATTATGCCTTCTAAAACAAGCTGCAGCTCCATCGATTGTTGTGTACAGCTTGTCTTTTATTCTGTTTGCAACGACTGAAACATTTTTCATTTTGGTAAGTAAATAAATCAAAATTGCATACAAATAGAATACAAAAAATAAATAATCTGTTAAGTGAATGACAAATGGTGTTTATTATGATTCATGCATAGATTCGATAAGAGGTTAAACGACGTTTACTTACCAAAGCTCACGAAGGTTAGCAATAAAAGGCATATTCGACTACATTTTATGTGCTTCATTGTAATTTAATGTTTTGTATAAAAAATATAATAAAAAATAATCTAAAGACTACCCAAACGACTTCATAGGAAATTCGTGCTAAATAAACTTTTCCTTTCTTGGCATAAGAAAGGCTGACGCTGCAGACACCGCAGTGACGCTGAATGAACAACCTGACCAAGCAAACTGTGGACGTCATGGGTACTGACTAAGACTGGCGTCGCGCGACGTCATACTTTCCCGGAGTTTCATTGGCTTTTTATAATTTCGCCAACTGCAGGGATGGATGGTGTTGTTCATCAGCTAGAGGTGTGATTTAATTTTTATCCGAAAATAAGTACATACATATGTAGGTACGCCATCTTTCATGTAAACAATGCGTGTTGAGTGCAAAGATGCAGCCGGGTGTCAACAATCAACAATTACTTCAGCTATATTATTGAACTTTTGACGTATTGCAGTTGAGTTAAGTGTATCTTTCATTGAAAAGGTAAAATTAGCAAGAATAAGTGAGAACAACTTCATAAAAGGTACAAAATGTCAAAAAATAGGTTTGAGGTGGGCATTCGGCGACAGGCGCTTATAAGGAATACTTTTTTCGCATGATGATATTAGTTCATATGTTTTTTTCAGGTAATTATGACTAGTTTTATTTATACAGAAAGTGAGAAGGTGTAGAACTAAAAGTGAGCGAGTAGTATTTATTTGATGTGCACCGAATTTTTTTCAGACCGAATTCAAATTACGCTTTTTTCATTAAAGTTTATTAAAAATAAACAATTAATTATTCAATTAAAACTTTAAACAATTATCGCTCATTCATTTATCAAATCTGTATCTATAAAGAGCGTGGATGTGATATGAAGTGTAGCTTTAAAAAAATATACTTCATTATACATACATATAATTATTTCCATATAGATATATACATAACGGTGCTCCGTAACAGCTGCAATGCGATGAGAGATTGAGCGGCGTATATATTATATAGCGTATATATGCTATAAGCTATTCTACATAACAAGTAAACCAATTTTTTAGCATTAACAATCTAAAAATTCAAACTCATAAAGCTTTTTTTGTGGAATTTGGACCGTCATTTGTTATTGAATTTTTTTTTAATGACTTAATACTCAGGCGAAAATCAACTTCTGTAATAAAAGTTTAAAAAAGTTAATAACTGTTATAATAACTGTTATAATTGTTATTAACAATTTATAAAGGTAGGATTTGAGACTATTAATAAAGTTTAAAACTATTATAAATAGTTTTAAACAGTTATTTACTTTTATAAATAGTTATATACTTTTATAAGTTTTTT
>JAXIUT010000001.1:25979974-25995860 GCA_035586675.1 Eurytoma californica | reverse complement strand
GCATAAGAGTAACGTGAGGCGCCCGTCGCGGGGCCCCGTGGATGTTGATACGATATATACTGGATGAACCCCCTTAAGGAAAAGTAAAGACAAATTAGTTACGATTATCTCAAGTGGATAATGCCCGGGGATTATAATTTAGTGCCAAATTTATTCCGGACTTTCACTATTCGTTTTGCGCGAAATTATCCGGTCAATAATCGGCATCCTATCGGTAATAAAATTTAAATTTATATTATAATCGCCGTGCGGGTGGTCACGTGCAAGATGAATGCGGGAGATTGAGATGATGCGAGAGTCACGTGGATGAAGAAAATATTAGCATATCTTTTTGTTGAGTCGACGTGTGCGATGTGAATGTACTTTATTTCAATGATACAGTTTTAGGTATTTTGTACAGAGCAGCGGTTGAGCGCACTCGTGACTTTTTTTAGAGATCGACGGTCAGTTTTTTTTTCTTTTTTTTAGGAAGAGATAAGTAACTGCATGAGTCTTCCGTGTGTATGTTTTTTTCTAAATTTTAAAGTGCGCTTGTTATTTTTGCATTTGTGCGCTCTTACAAAAAAATAATAATTAATTATTAATTGATTTGTTAATTAATTATTGAAAATTCATTAACAGGTCTTGATGTATAATATTTTTTCATTTTAACATAAATATCTACAATTAGTTTTAATTCAATATTCGCACAGAGGAGGTTCCGCATAAAGTGCACGGCAATTCCACATGGAAAAGATACAGAACGTTCGATTTTTTGGTACATACAAATCATGTCTTTCGGAGCCGTCATAATTTCTTCCTGTAAATATTTTTTTCGCAAAAAAGTTTTCCCTTTTGTATACGATTATACATGTTTGATTCACTAATTATTTACAATTTTTAAAATATTGCGATGATTGAGAATTTAAAATTATGTTCTAATGTATTACAATTGCAAACTACCCTCAAAATTATTTACATTTTTATTACATAGGCTTTATGTGATGATTTATAAATTCTCATTTTCTTATGAATATTTGAGTATAAAATTCAAGTGGCAATGTATATTATTTATAGACATTAGTAGATCGTGGATAACAATTTTTGAATTTAAGGTATGCCTTTATATATTGTACAAAACAAAATATATTGTACAAAAATTATTTTAAAAAAAATATTTGCTATTGTAAAGTTAACAAATATTACTACTGAAATATTAATAGCGAAAATGAAATTATTGGGAAAAATATTTAATGTAAATATAAGTTATATTTGATAGCCATCTTTATAAAAGTGTAAGAAATACTATTTAGCTCTGGAAGCTAATTAATAATAATTACTTAACTATACTTGATATAGTAAATTAAATTTCATTAGAAGCATCATCTGTCACACGATGGAGTGTACATAGAAAGACAAAAGAAATACGTGATGTATAATAAAGTAATTACTAAATGTACAGGAGACTCGTTGACAGTGACGCAGATTTTAAGTTTGTCAAAAATTTGCCTAGTTGTTAAATATTTACTTAGCTACTTCTTTTTTCACAGACTTTGTTTTTCCGTAAAAACTATCTAAAAACAGGCCTAGGAATACAAATACCGTGCCCAGCCACTGTCTGGTTAACAGTGTATTGCCAAAGAAGACAACTGATGCCAGTACAGTGAAACATTTCCTAGTGGTTGTGGCTATTGAACAGGTGAGTGGACCAAATTCAGAGACAGTCAAGAATATAAAGTATTGGCCTAGTGCACCACAAACTGATAGAGCTGTAATATGCTGAAAAGCAGAAGGATGTCTTTGTAAAAATTTGAGGAAGCTCAAAAATTCACCAGTGCATAGAATGATGACACCACTGAACAAGACAGACCAGATGTTCATACTGAACATCATATGACCAGACTTGGTTTTGTGTTCCGCACGCATTCTGTCCTGTATGGAGCTGATGATACCATCCATTGTCAAAGAGAGGCCAAGAAGAAGATATCCAAAACTTTCACCTTCAACTTGTTTAGACGCTTCCTTTTCTTTGTACATAAACATGATCATCCCTGTTACAATAAGGACAACAAAACAGTATTTCCTTAATGGATAACTCTGAAAAATGAAATTAGTGAATGAAATATTTGATTGATTTACTAATAAAATATAAAAGTACTGCGTATTACCTTTCCTCCTAACAAAACTCCAAGAATCATAACTGGAATAGGCTTTCCCGCTTTACCAACCACCTGAGTGGGATAATTTACAAACTGCAAAGCCATGTTGCTGCAGACCATGGCCAACAAGTAAGTGAGAGCAGATGATGCATAGTATGTTGTCTTAGTGGTATCCTCCCCCTGCTTCATCACGGTCATGAGCAAAGCCTTGGCGAACAGACAGTTGACGACGCACTGCACAAAGACCAGCGCAAACATCTGTGTGAACTTCTCAGAGACATTGCCGTCAACATATGTGCCTCGAGTAACCTTCTCCTGGAGGATGGCAAAGTAGGAGTAGCACACGAATATACCTGCCGCGCAAAAAATCAACTTCCCCGTGCTTGGCTGCGTCATCTTGGTCGCTTGTCACTTAGATAAACTGGAAGGAAATCTAAAAAACACTGTGCGATTGCGGCATCCGAGAACAGCTGTCACCGGCTTAGCCTGGAAGACTTGCGGTCTCCCTGCTGAAAGAAGGCAATTGAAATCAATTATGATAAATAAGCCCTTCAATCGGCTCAAATTGATTTTAATACCGCTTTGTACATACCAGGTCTTGTTTACAGTAGGGCATTCACTCGAGAGTATTTCGGAGCGACACCACTACACTCCTCGGCTCTTCATCAACAGAGGGGAGATAACCTAAGCAAGCCGAGCGCCGTACAATAAGTGTCAACGCTGCAGACTCGCCATGGCTCCACGTCTCTGCAGACCGTCCACGTTGGCGCGTGTGAATGGACGGCTACGGGTGGGTGTTTACACGTAGGTATGTATGTATGTACACTAGCAGACGCCGCGCGGCCACCGAACATAACCTCGCCGAGCGACGCGGAAAACGGAGCCGAGTCCGCGCAGGCGCCACCTCGTAGCGATTCCGGGAATCGTTCATTCAGCGTTTCGTACGCTCGACCGATTGTCTACGTAGGTGGCGAGCGTCCGCGCCTCGGAGTCATCATTCAAGGTGTGTCCGAAACGTTTTCGCGCTTGCGTCCACGACGCGTTGATGATCGTATACGCTCGATCGGTTTACACGCGAGTTTGGTGAGTTTCTCCTCGTTGAGGATCGAATGTGTACAATTTTTTTAATAAGTTTTCGTTCATTTCACGGAGTGAAGGGCATCGGTGGTGTACACGGAAGAAATTCGAGTTGGTCGAGGTGGTTTTTTGGAGGTGTGCCCACAGGTGCACCTTGTGTGTACAAACAGTGTACTGGGTGTTACCAGTATGACACATTCGTTATAGTTTAATTGATGAGATTCCACAGATGAATAGTCTTTTTCATATTGTTAAGTTTTTAAGTTAAAGTGGGTTTAAGCTAAGGAAAAGAAGGAATTTAGAAAGATTTTGGAATAAATTTGATTCTTCTGAAAGTTAATTGTCAGGGTTATAAAGAGTTATCAAAGTTTTGAGATTCTTTTGGCTGCTATAGTTAATTGTTATTAGTTATGTAACCATTTTTATAGAAAAACAATAACAATTGTGTTGTGGTTCCTTTCAGATAAATAAAGCAGCAACATGAATTATGGGAAAAAGTCACCCAGTATGGGCACGCCTTCAGTGTATTCACACGTTACCACACGCAGTAGCGCAAATCTCAGATCATCCAGGTCTGTGCGCAGCGTGAAAATACCTTGGTACCAAAAAAGATTACTAACCAATGCCTTTGTGCTTGATATACAAAGAGGAGCAATGGTTACTGGAATTTATTCTTTGGTAAGCAATAAACAAATTAATTGAAACAGCTAAAAATTTTAATAGCTGACTTAATTGGATTTTATATTTTCAGTGCCTTTCTATATTTACAATATGTACTGCTATCTTTGATATCTACTGCCTAGCACAAGCTGCACCTGGTTCAATTCATTATGGATTTTTCTTGATATCATATGAATTTGTTTATGTGGGAAATGCTCATGGTAAGAATCATTTTCTATCAATTTAATTAACTTATAAATTAACAATCATTTAACATACAATTTTTTTAGTGAGGAATGCCCTTATTGTCTTTGCATTATTCTCAATGTTGGGAGGAATAGTGATACTGGCAACTTCTTGCATGTTGATCAGAGCTTTGAGAAAAGAATACGAAAAGAAAATGATCCCCTGGCTCTACAGTTTTGCAGTTTTCACCCTCTTTAGGCTGTTTGCCTTCTTATTCTTCAGCATTGTAAATGACATGATCTTTGTTTACAATATCATGATGTGTCTTATGTGGATTGCATTTTCTACCTTGTCAATTTATGGATGGTTGGTAGTCTACTCTTTATACATTGAACTCATTGATTTGACAAGATTAGAAGATCTTGCTCACTTGAGAGTAAGTTTATTGCTTTTTTATTATATCATTTTATTATATTTTAGTATATCATTGTGATACTTTGTTTTAGATTGGTACAATGCAGTCTCTAAATGCATCAACAACTCATTCAATTGCTGGGTCAAGACCTACAACACCACATAGTACAGTTTCAACTGTGCCAGTTAATTAAAAATTGTAACATTTTTAAATTTAGAGAGTTTCATATGATGCAGTAAATGAAAATGATCTTAAGCTTATAGCTGCAAGAACAGCAGGTCAGATGACATTAATTTACGCAAATAATTTTCAAGCTATTAAAATGAAAAAAAGCTCAAAGTATTTAGCACATCATAACTTTTAAAATTGTTACTTCAAAAGTTTATTAGTATTCTATAAATTTTGTAAAAATTTATATTCAAAATTTTTAATTCTGTTCATTATTATTAGTTATACAATTTAAATTAATGGTACAGTGATTACCATTAGTGCCTTGATGATAATAATCACAATTAGACCAAGTATATTAAGAACTACAAATATTCCGTCCAATGTTCACTTAGGACTGCAGTCATATTATGACTTGTAAAGTAAGTTTTAGCAGCATAAGAAAATTACGACAAATATATACAATTTATGTATGTTTTTATAGTTAATACTATATAATTAAACTTGCTCTATTGAAATAGCAAATTTAAAAAAAAAAATTTCATTAGTTCTGAGAACATTTATAAAAAGTTTCTTTTTTTATTAATTCATTAAAAAATGATAAATGTTTATGTTAAACATTAAAATAAATTTTATAACCTTAAGAATATTATTAGACATATTTTCAAAGAATCTCATTTTACACTATGTAAATGTTATTTTTAAAATGAATTGAAAGTATTCTAATTTCATTTTTTTATTACTTTGGTAATGTCAAAGTAATCAAATTTACCTATTGTAAGATACAAATACAGTACTGTATTTAAAACGGATTCCGTCCAATCCAGTATAAGATAATATTTTGTATTTCTATTTGCAACTTCTTGTTTGTAAATTTTTTTCCAGAACAAGTTTATTCTGTTCGTTATGGCATGATTTACACTGTCAAAGAAAATTTTTTTATCCATACTTTGTATTAATGTGTATGTAAGATTTATTCAATTTTTCTATAAAAGTACAAAATAAAACCATTGAACCGAAAATTTGTCTGTAATTCATAAAAATTATTAATAGAAAGAACCATATTACAAATGAAAAAAGAAGAGAAATTTTTAAAATGACCAAAAACTAACAATTCAATAATTTTGTGTACAAATCATTTAGCGGCAGTTACATTTATAAATACAAGTTAGAACAAATTTCTCTTCTTTTTTCTCATAAAATTAAATTAATGTTCTCTTTTAAATAAAACACTGTAAAGGTACCACATACTTGACAATCTATTTACCGATTTTCGCACATTCACCAAAGATTCACTGGAAGAAATGTTAAACATGCTTAGCTACTGCATCAAGCCCAATTTTTCCTGCTGCAATCTAGCGACATAATAAAATGACTTAATCATACAAAAATTGATCAAAAACCTCAAAAGTAACATATCACTTACTCATCGTAAATATTCGATCTCATTTGTTATCGACGGAATGTGCGAATCGACGCTTCTCCAGCGCGAATCTCCCAGGGCGAACCAAAAAATTAAATCCACTTCATTTATTGACTTGCCTGGGCTGTCTGCTCCCTCTCTGCATCCTCGCTTCGGTTTTTCCATCCGCCGTCCGCTCTTTTCTCTCGTCGGACCTTCGTTCGCTTTTCTCGGGACGCGCCGGGATCGATCGCTCGCTGGACGCACTAGCGGACGACGCCAGGTGGTGAGTATGCCGCGGCGAATTCTCGCCGCTGGTGACTGTCTCGAGGGAGACGCGCGCCATGGTGTCGTAGTCCTCATCGAAGTTGCTGATCTCGGGGTACATGGTGACGAAGGGCCGCGGCTCCGTATCAGCGTCCGCGCTGCTGGACTGGCTCTCCTCGGGCGGATGGGCGATCGGCCGCGCCACCGTGTAGATCGACGCGCACACGAAGAGGATCGCCTTGCCCAGCAGGGTCATCAGGAAGATGCCCACCGTCATCGCCACGTGCCACAGGAGGGCCAGCGTACCCGTCACCAGGTACATCAGGATCGCCAGGCACATGCTGAAATTTGAGACGAGAAATTTTTTGGGTCCAATGGTTTATCAACTACATGTAAAGTCGTGGACTGTCGGGAGGACTCAGGGTCGGCGCGCTGAAGTTGGTCGAGGCTACTGGTTATAAGGGGATACATTGTTTTTGTATAATTTCGGACTGGATGTACAGTGTGCTATTTATTGATTTATTATTGTTTATTAATTATCAATTGTCGATTGAGAATTGCATGTTCAAGCAAGTAAATAGGTGTGGATAATTTAAAAAATTTTCATTCATTGATACTAATAAAAATTATTTTTTTAATGAAAATTAACAAGATAAGTTTATAGAAAGAAAGTTTTTCGATTTTCAAATACAAGGAACCTTTGATTTTAAGGAATACGACCTTTTTTCGAAGTTTGAGCTACTATGAGTTGTCCTGCAAAAACATACGGACACAATGTGTGCTGCGCAGAGCTGCGTCATAAATATAGTAATACTTAAGTGCCTTCATTGTTTTAGACTTTCTCTCTCAGCCTTTGAATTACAAAAAGTGCGAGTCAATAGAGGATACCGAACTCCAAAACATCACAAATTTTTTTTATTCTGAAATTTATGGTCACTAGGGCCACGCCCTTATTGACACCCTAAATCTTTGTGTGAGAATTAAGACGGACCAACTGTATTTTATTTTACTTTCAATATATTATATTTTTAGTTAAATTTAATTATTTTTACTTCGATTAGTTTATTTTGTAAAATTAATAATTGTGCAAGGCAAATTCGAGCGCTATAGTCGCTTTTTCACGTAATTTACGTATAAAAACATTTGACACGTATTTTAATTAGGATACTTCAATTTTTCTGATCGAACCGAATGAAATAACCGATCGATAACTGCATTTAGAAATGGAGGGAATCCATCTTTTTTTCTGAGGATCCATGTATACCTCTTTTAAAAAATTAAAATGAAATACTTTAATCCTGTTTAATTTTCATTGAATAAAAAATTTTTCAGAATATCGTACGTAAGAAATTTTTTGAATCAGATATATAATGAATTAAAAAACTTCTTTAAGAAAATGTGAATTTCAATGAGAATGCGAACATCTGCTTCATGAAATTCCATGCGTATGGCTTACAGCTGAAAAGCAGGTAGAAGGGGGGAGCCCCTACAAAATCCTTATTTTGAGGGGTCGTGCGGGGTGGTCGTCGACGTTGCTTTCGTGATCGACCACGACGGCCATTTAACGCGCGCCATGTCACCCGGTCTCCATACCCGGCCATAACCTTAAACGAAGTAAAGAAAAACAAAATCCAAAGGGAGAAACTTCGTGTGCCTTGCAGCAGGTCAGATATCGGTATTTATGCTCAAAAGGAAAAAAGGCGGATAAACGATAATGGGTAATCCCAAGTGCGCGGTACCCTCGTGCTGCTACCGTCGGAGGAAAGACGATCAAGTTCCGCGCTCCATGTTTAAAGTACCGAAGGACGAGCTGAGGGCTCTAAAGTGGGCCTACCACGTACCCGGCGTCGAGATCCTCTTGCCAACTCAGTACCTCTGTGAGAAACACTTCGAGGATAGGTACATTAAACGCTATCAAGAAAAATCGTCACACGGCTCGGTGAGTTTTTGCTCAGGGTTTAACGTATTTTTCTTATCAGTTGTGTAACACTAAGTGAATCAATAGCAGTTGCAGAAGGCGCGACTGACTCTTTCGGCCATACCTACTGTATTCGACACAGAGAATGAAGATGTGTTTAACTTTATCCGTCCACTGTCAACTCCAACAGTCTCCGAGATACCTGAGATACCTGAGATACCGTTAAACAGGTCCAGAATAGGAGTTTTGGAAAATATACCGTGTAATCAAAAGACAAACGTTGAAACAACATTGGATGATATTATTAAAGACCTGTCAGCTTCAGAGAAAATACTTATGCAAATTAAGCAAGAAGAGTTTCCTCTTTGTGAAGATGGAATGGTCAGGATAAAACCTGAAAATATAGAAGGTAATAATTTTGTTTAAATTGTACTAATCAAATGTATTTTTCTTTTAATAATAATAAAAATATACTTATAGATGCATTTAAAATGGACACAGTTGCACAAATAAGTGTGATGACACCTTTCGAACAGTTAGAAAATGATTTCTTCCACTACATGAAAAAGTTACCAGAGTCATGGAGTGTAACCCAGTTGCCAATAGGTAATGACGTGATTTTTGCATTTTCCAAAGAGTGCCCTGTCAAAGATGGCCTAGCATTAGTAGTGATGAACGAAAAAAATATTGTACTCAACAGAAATGGAAATATGCATTATTCTGTTCACGGCAAAATACTAGCCATTAATAATTCAAATATTCCAAAAGTGTTGAAGGATATTGAATCCCTTACTGATATCATAATAAAATTCAATGAATTAAAAGTTTGCCAAGGAATCAGTTCAAAAGAATTTGAAGTAGACAAAGATTGTACTTCATACAAAGATGACTTAGGTTTCTATCGTCATGTAAACTGTACTTTAGTTTCGGATTTGGTACAGTGTGATGCATGTTATTCTTACAGTCAATATTTACTCAATTACACTGTTGATAATGCAGTGAATAATTCAGTATTAAGTAATGACTCGGTTTATTATCATAGTTCGATTTATGAATTTTAATTTTAAATTTATTACTTTCCATTTTCCAGTGTTTTCATTGTTTTCCATAAATAAGTAACCATTGATTATTAGCCTAATGCTTAGGATATATACTGTTTTCTAATTAGTAAGATTCATATTGTTCTTTTTTATGTTGATAAACCATGTACTTTCATTATTGATTTTCAATATATGATAGATATAAGCAAAATATTAATTCATCAAATGTTCAACGTTATTTTAATGTAAAAATGTGAACAGTTAAGAGTTAATTGTAAAAAGAAATTAAATCAAAAACTGACTAAATGTAATTTTCTATCATTCATCGTCAACTTTGTACCTAAAATAATATTTTACCTTTGCGATCCATTAGCTGTATTTAATTTTATTAAGGAGGCTGAAAGTACTCGAAATATACCTAAGATGATTTTACACTATTATAGGGCTACTATTAATTAATTGGCCACCATATTTTTTAAGGATTTTCTAAAGTCATGTTACATAATATAATTGTTGACCTACTATTATAAGTTACTTTAGTATCAAAATAAATTTTTAATTAAACTTGAATTTCTTCTCTTTTTTTAAATTTAAACTCCTTCCTCTTATGCGTGATTTTTAAGAAAAGCAAGTTAAATATTTAGTTAAGAATTTAATTATTTTATTTTAATCTTTTTATTGGCGTGGCATACTGTTAATTTTTATTATTATGACTATGAATTTTTTCTACTTTCATTAATGTACATTATTTGTTCTTTACTCCTTTAAAAAGTAATTTTGAAAGTTAAAATTGCGTACACAAAGATTAGTAATTATATCTTATATCTCTCATCAGCAAATTTTACTTTATTTTCAGTGGTCTTTAAAAAAACATGTGGTACCTATTTAAAAAACGTTTTACAAAGTTCTACTCAACGTCGAATATAGAAAAAATTCTCGAAAAAATTCCATTTGAGAACATTCTTGCATAATCTGACCTTTAAGGCTCGCGTGTCATACTTTCAAAAAAAGAAAGGATAAAAAAAGGCAATCGCTAATTCGCCTTTCGCCGCCGCGGATTTGAAGTTCGAGATTATTGCATATCCCTTCTCCAACTTCCCAACACAATTGCTTAATTATGACAGAACATTCTACATTTGTATACGTTGCCTACTTTCTTCTAAATTTTGAATACATTATTATAATCACTTTTTAATTTGACCTAATTTTTAAAAAGTGTATATTTGCGTCACATATAAGATATAATTTTTATTTAAGTATATGGAAAAGAATTTCTTTTTTCCTTTAGTAATGCTTTTAAAATAGTTTATAATTTTATTTTGTATAAACACTTTCAATTTAAACAATTTGAAATGCACATTATTTAATTAACAGTGGATAAGATTAAGTTAACATTATATGTATATCTCGATAATTATTGAACATAGTTTTTCCGTTCCGTCATAGAATAATCTTCTATTAAACTTCTTGAAACCGATTAAATACCCCTGCAATATATGTACATACATTAATTACATGCATATAATGAAATCTAATTCATTACAAACGTGAAACACCGCGATTCATATCACAGCAGACGCATAGTGTACTACAGCAATGTGGCATATGGGGACGTGGCCTGAGCCTTGCATTCTTATTATACATATACGTATGTATAGTGGCGCGCGGGCGCGCGATGCCGAAAAAAACTTGCGCACCTAACCTTCAGTATCACCGCGGCGATCCATCCCGGCGCTGGCGCGGTGTCTCGCTGACGGCCTTTTAGTGTGGGTCGAGGCGCGGGCGCGCGAGCGAGAGGTGTGCGTGCTTTACTCGTGCACTATGGAATCCATCCGTCGCGTCCGATAAAACGTCCCCACGACCAAAAAAAAAACGAAAAACCTCCCCTCGCCCGCCCTAAGTCCTAAGTATCGATCAGCCGTTGACTCGGAGCCGAGGAGAACGAGGGAGGGGTCGGCAGCAGCGAGTACGTACCTTCTGTGCACGGCGGTGGCGATAGCGAGGCTCCAAGATGAACGAGCGCAAGGAGAGCAGGGAGCTGCTGACGATCGTGTTCCTGTGCCTGCTGTGGTATGCCGTCTCCTCGTCGAGTAACGTCGCGGCCAAGGCGCTGCTCTCGGACTTCCCCTACCCGATCACCGTGACCATGGTCCAGCTGACGACGATCACCCTGCTGTCGGGGCCGCTGTTCAACCTGTGGGGCGTGCGCCGGACCAGCAGCACCCTCATAACCTGGCCGTACTACTTCAAGCTCATCGTGCCGCTGGCGCTCGGCAAGTTTCTCGGCAACGTCCTCAGCCACGTCAGCATCTGGAAGGTGCCCGTCTCCTACGCGCACACTGGTAAGCCTCACCTCGGTGGCAGCCTCGTCCTCGCGGGCTTTTCCTCGTTTTGTATACAAGCACACATGCCTGTGATCTCGTCTTGCGCGGGTTGAGTATACTTACGCCAGGAGCAGGCACAGCTTGGTACCTGATGCTGGCATATTTTTAAACTTTTCAAAGCGAACTTGAACTTTTTATTTTCCCGTGCTTGTTTACTAGCATATTCGGTTTTCAACGTTGACGAGTAGGTGTCAATTTCGAACTATAGATAACCGCGACTTTGAAATATTCGCGTTTTCATTTTCGCCAAATTTCCCGGTAATTGTTAGTAATTTATACCCTGCACGATACTGTGCGTGCTTTTAATTTGTTGCCAATTATTGTCTAATAGTTGTTGAACTGTAGGTAATCAAAATTAGATATCAATTTGTAATACAAAAGTAGAAGTATGCAACAGAAAAATTCACTTGCTGCACAAATTTATAATTTATCGAATATATTTACATTTATGTTTAATCGTTACTTTCAGTTATCATACTGCGTAGTTCACACGAGATAATAAAAAACTTATTTGACAAATATTAGCACCACTTTGCTCATAGGTAGGTATTACAGCTGGACTTTTTTATTGACGTGACGTGACCCACGTGTTCGATAATTGGCCACGTCAAAACATTAATTACTCCTTATAATTCGGTGTTTCATTATCATATTCGACTCGTGCATGAGACGTTTACATCGACCTTACAGTTTAAGCTGGATCCGTTAGATCTTGGATTCCCCCGATCGTCTCGCGGAAAGTGAAAGTGAAGTTTGCACGCGGGGATTTTTTTGCGCGCGTTCGCCGCTTTTATTATTTGTTGACACAACGGCTCGGGTCGCGGTTTCGTTTCGTTTCGAAGCGCGGCGACGACAATCACGGGAAAGTCGCCGTTACGACTGCTTTTTGCGACGCGATTTTAACGAGCTATACTTTAATTTCAACGAGGAATTGGTTTCAGCACTTTCGAAGATTTTAAAACGTTGGAAATTTATGTTTTCTTTTGATAATAAAGATTCGATGAATGTGGCGCAAGGCGGACTGGGAATTTAAATTTGGACTTATACCGCTTGAGAAATCGCGTTGATGATTAACAATAAATAACGCTGCTTTTTCTTTTCATTGTTGTCGAAAGGCAAGAAATTAATAGTGAATTATATTTAAAATATCTTATGATTAAGGCTGTTTTTGTTTTGTTTATGAAATCATAATAATAAATATAACAATTTTAAGACTATGCATTTCTATATCTTATCTATTTCTTCAATAAAATTTGTTAAGAAAAGAAAAAATATTTCATTCGAATGTAAAGAAAATAAATGTTTACTTAATAGAATAAAGAATTTTTTAAAAATGTTCAATTCTGCATGTAGACATAAGACAGTATAGTTTCTTGGCATTGAATATTTGAACTTAGGGTTCAGCTAGTGTTGACGTGCTTTGTACTAAATAAAATTTGGCTCTGTCCCAGTGAAGGCTACGATGCCGCTGTTCACGGTGGTGCTGTCCAGGGTGATTCTGCGTGAACATCAAACTGGGAAAGTCTACCTCAGCCTGCTGCCCATTGTTGGTGGTGTGGCAATAGCAACATTAACTGAACTTAGTTTTAATTTTACTGGATTGTTCAGTGCGCTAGCCTCGACAATGGCCTTCTCCTTACAAAATATTTATTCGAAAAAGGTAATAATTCATGCATTATTCTGCATTTCATTTTTTGTATAAACTAAGCTTTCTTCCTGTATTGTACAATATTTAAGAAACATGAACCATATACTTTCCTTGCCATTTATCTACTTCTTATCAGCAAGTCACTGTTATCAGTATTTGTGTTCACTGTTCATTGTTTAAATTAATACTTTTTCTTTGTGTATTTTTTTAGTAAATTAAATAACTTGTGAAAAAAATTTATTTACATAAATTTAAGAAATTATTTTTAATTTGAATTTTTTTTCTTAGGTATTGCATGATACCGGCATCCATCATTTGAGGCTACTGTTAGTTTTAGGTCGACTTGCTCTATTTATGTTTATACCAGTATGGTTGATATATGACGTCAGAAGCCTTGTGCATGATCCAGCTACAGGTGCTCCAGTTGAAATCAGTTCTAGGACTTTAACATTATTGGTGGTTGATGGACTTTTAAATTGGCTACAAAATATTGTAGCATTTTCAGTAATGTCAATAGTGACACCTCTCACATACGCAGTAGCCAGTGCAAGCAAAAGAGTATTTGTGATAGCAGTAACACTGTTCATCCTTGGCAATCCAGTAACAGGCACTAATGTTTTTGGAATGGTGCTGGCAATATTTGGAGTCCTTTGTTACAATAAAGCCAAGTATGATCAAAGACAACATGAAAAAAAAGTATCTCTGCTACCAAAATACAGCATTTCCAATCATCAAAATGGTATCAGCAAGCCATCATCATTCATGGTTAATGGCTGGGCTAATAACGATAAGCAGAAATTGTTCCCTATCTAGTCTGCAAGTGTTGTTAGGATTTTTGAATAGATTTTATTACTCCTCGCTGACAAAATCGTACGAATTTTCTTAATGATTCATATATTTTTTGTAAAAGTAGTAGACAAAAACAATTTCTGTATTTCACGATATATATTAGGAATATTTCAGAGTACATTTATGAAACGTCATTATAAACACGATTTTAATGGTATTTTACTCATGATTCTTATAAGAATCAGCATAGATAAGCAGTGATAGAATAGACAATATGGACAGGTGCCAATATCATCTTCTTTTTCTAAATATAATTTAGTTTTAAAAACTTATATGTATTTAAAAGTTAATTATTTATTATAATAATATGGAGAATGTTTCTGCGATATTCCTAATGTCTTTAATAGTAAAGCTGCGAATTTTGTACTTTCGACAAAAAATGAGCTTATGAAGAGAAAATTCACACGATGCTTGTATCACCAAGATATTTATTTTTTTTGTCATTGATTAATTTCGCACAAAGTTGTAAAATATGTTTCTGAAATTTTACTCAATATTTTGAAAAGGGAACACGATATTTCTGTCAGTTTATTTTGGTATTTTGGACAAGTCGATCGCTGGTCGATTGATTAGACATTCCTCAAGTTTTGTAGAAATCAACTTCATTAAAATGAAGAAACACATTTGTACTAAATAATTGTAAATTTGAGCTAACAAAAAACAAGCAACAACTAGCTGATTGATTTTGTAAAAAAAAATTTATTTTGTAAAAAACAAAATAATTTTTAGTTTATATTTATTTGAACTTTTAAGTCAATGGGGTAGTATGCGTTAATACGATAAAAACTAAAAGTAAAGACGTGAAAAAAAAAATAGATTTTTTTGTTTGAATAATACTAATTTATTTTTATCATTGATTTGTGCCGGTAACATGTGAAAGAAACGTTTTTTTGCGAAAGAATCTTTCGTATACGCATGAATCATTGACTAAGTAAAGTAGATATCATATGAGGACAATGCGCTTTGTGTACATGGAGATCGAGTGCGGGAGAAGATGTTTAGCTAAAAAGCGTCTTTATAGTACATTTATTTTTATAAATAAACGCATGCGTACAAAAATATATAGTCGAGAAGCACTTGAAGTGTCTCGCGCAATACAGATGCAATGCGAGATGTATCGCTGACAAAATAAATTGTCTTTAGTCACTTTTAGAAAATGTCTTTTAATAATACTTTCGGGATGATTGTAAATTATCTTATTTATTAATTACTTTTTAATCATTTTTTTAAAAGTATTTCAATTTTTTATATAAAAAAAAGTAAAATATACTGATAAAAATTAAAATAATTGTAGACGTTGATTTATGTACAGTTTTAAGCGTCTATAAAAAGCTGTAAAGGTCAGAGACATATTTTCAAAGTGATTTCAGACTTTCAGATAGAGAATTGTAGCACTTGATGATTCACTCTAGGTTGCGTTTAAAAATATATTAAGAAAAAATTGTAATGTAACTTCCATTATACAAGTTTTATAGTAAATGAGTGTCCACTTTAATACTTCGCCTTACGTTAATTTCGTTTTTTTCGGTAATTACTTATACGTTAACATTCTATTCAAATTTATATTTACAAGATTTATTATTTGTGCGCAATCACTGTGAAAGTCAATATTGTTTTGTAATCGATTGTTGCCTTCTCTTTTACACTGAACATTAAATTTTTTTTTCGCAAACCAAAGTGGCATTAAATACAAAAAATTCAAAACGCTTTTTCATGTAAAAAATGTTATTACTT
>JAXIUT010000001.1:25943920-25961071 GCA_035586675.1 Eurytoma californica | reverse complement strand
TTGGGTACCTCGTAGTTTCTGGATACCAAGTACCCGTAGTTGGATACCGCGTAGTTTCTGGATACCAAGTACCCGTACTTGGATACCGCGTAGTTTCTGGATACCAAGTACCCGTAGTTGGGTACCTTGTAGTTTCTGGATACCAAGTACCCGTAGTTGGATACCGCGTAGTTTCTGGATACCAAGTACTGTGTGGATACCGAGTAGTTGGATAAGTTGGGGTTGGATAATTTGTCCAAGAAGTTGATGGATTATTTGGCCGAGAAGTTGTTGAATAATCTGGCCAAGTTGGCGTTGGATAGTTTGTCCAAGAAGTCGATGGATTATTTGGCCGAGAAGTTGTTGAATAATCTGGCCAAGCTGTTGCAGGATAATTTGTCCGAGTATATCCTGGATACGGACCAGTAGTGGTGTAAATCCGATCCTTTGGTGAAACGGAATTGACCTTTAAGATCCCAACGGAAAGAACAAAAGCCAAGAGAAAGAGACTCTTAATGGATGCCATTGTTAACTGGTGGACGTAACTTCCGAGATTCGTTGGATAAATGCAGGTGTCTTTTATAAGAAAAGAGGTCTTGCTTACTGTTTTCCTTATCGAATTTTTTTTAAAGAAATGATTATCTCTTGATGCGTAACATTTAAGTCACCTATCGTAATATGGGTAAAAAGACCGATACTCGAAGGTATACTCGACCGATTAAATTCTATTAAACTCAATTTCATCTCGTTAAGAAAGTTTTCACAATAACAAACATAGTTAAACTTCTATAAAAAAAATGAAATGTTACAGATATTTAATTTTATTAGTATTAAGGAATCTAAGAAATGAGGAATGATAATTTTCTTATCAATGAACGCATTCATCGATATCTTATCTTAGCAAGATAATTACATTTTTTTATCAGTTACAGCTGTTATAAATCTTTTCCAGTATACCGCCCCGATGTGAGACAAGTCAAAAAAAGGTTATCCAGGACCGTTACCAGGTCACTCGAATTAATTTTACCGCGGAAAAAAGAATAATACTAACATGATTCAAATTAATATTCAATTTCAACGATGTATGCCTAATAAAATAAAAAAATTATTACGTATACCTTTAAATACATTATATCAAACTGTTGTTACAGAGACTCATTATTTATACATATTTGTACTTTCAATTCCATCATATACTTATTCTTCTCTGTAAATTAAAATATTTTAAATTAATTATTCAAAATATAATAATAATTAACTAATAAAACGTTATTAAATGAATTCATTAAATTAGTATCGAAAATTATTATACTTCTTGTTAATGCGTACTCAATCACATTGCTATAACGCGATAAAAAAAGAATTAAAAATTATAATTTATTAATCCTAAAAATAAACAATACAAAGTTATGTTAATTTTATAGTTTTTATTCAATTTTTATGATTAAATTTCTGTTAGTGATTATCGAAAGTTACTTCGCTTGTTGATCACATTTCTTTTGCTGGTAATTTGACATATAATAAAAAATTCATCGCAAATTACACTGCTCACCCAAAAATTAAAATCGTATTTCTTTCAACAATTGAAATTCAACAAAGTAGCCCTTCCTATTCATAACAATGATCAAACACAGTTACCTCGGCTCGCTCAATCGTATCACATACAGATTACAGTTTTAACATTTTCCAACAATAAACAATATTTATAATAACAAAAAAAGGTATCAGTCAACGGAAGACTTATAATAATGGGCGAAACAAAAAATAATAAGAAAATCCGTATAAATATCTGTAACGTACTGTAATTAATTACTAACATAATGTGATTTCGCGCGCTCCTCAGCCGCGCACATCTTCTGGCATCTAATTCTAATACTTTATATATTTACAACGACGAGTAGACATGAATAACTCGCTTTTTTTTAATAAAGATGACTCTGAAGTGTTTGATCGGCAGTAGAGACTCAGATTCGATTTTCTTTTTTAAAAACGTCTACTTGGAGTGAAGCCGATTTTTTTGACGAAGCTGCACGATGACGAGTCCCTCAACGATAAATGCATTAACGTCGTTTACAAATTTATCGTCCCTACATTTCTAAAAGTCATAACGCATTAACGCTGAAAAAAAATCTAAAAACTAAGAAAAAAAGGGAGCGAGCGCGCAAGAGAATGATTTTTAATATTACACCCGCTCATCAAACACTCCAGAGCTCTAGAGCCCAACAGCTCGATCAACGATGGTTAGTCGTCGATACGCCTCCGCGTTTTTTGACTTCCTGTAGCCTAAGTTTGAGAGAAGCTCTGATAAAAGCGATCTTTTAATTGATTTTTAACGTATAGCTGAGCGATTTTGCTAAAAAAATTGTAGTTTTTTCTGTAAGAACTTGAGAGTATTTATACTTAATATTTCAATTTTTTGATGTAATAATTTATCCTTCAATTTTAAACCATCAAAAATGTGCCCACGGTTTGTTATGATAATTTGCCCTATTTGTGTACTCTCCTCAGATGAAATCTTAGAAAAAAATTCGAACCCCTGCTCCCGATTAAAAAATCTAAACTTTACAACAAAAGTTAATAAAAGACGCTTCCAGCTTCTCCGCGGCAAAGAAAACTGTTCAGAGAAAACTTCTGAACACGCTCACGTCGCAACGACGCGCAAAAGGGAAATATCATGGTGGCGTCACGGAGCTCAGTCGGTGGCATTAGGGTTCGTGTAGGAGAAGCCACGGAAGACCGCCTGGTCCATCGAGGTGAGTATCTGCTCGGGCACCGGCGTCAACCTTGGGCGTTCCGCGGTAAACGCCGTGTCGAAGTACCGTGTGTCCAGTGTGTGCTCCACCGCTGGTTTGAACGGCGGCTCCAGCGACCTTCTCTCCAGCTTGTCCCACGCGATTGTCTGCAAAGATATGCGTTTTTTTAATTTATGAATTTAAAAATACATTGTAATAATTAATAATTCGAAAATACAATTATCCGAATATTAGAAGAAGAACAGGTTTGTTTTATAAAAATGAAATTTATAAAAATACTGCACTGGGGATAATACATTTTTCTTTGTAAATAAAACAATTATAGGAAGATTAGATAAAAACGTACGTGGAAATATTAAACGAAATCTCATATTAAATCTCATTTAAGATCTTACAATGAATTTTAAGCACAAGATCTAATTATATACCGTTTACATTTTGTAGAGATTAAAAAATGATGTCTATTAAAAAATACATTTCACAACATATGTTGAGGTATGCTTATAAATATTTTGGAACTAATAACTTTACTTTAATATCTCTGAAAGTGAGATATATCTCAAATTAAATCTCGTATAATACATTCACGCCGAAATCTGTCTCGAATACTGATCTCGGATGAGTCGACTCTACTTTTCAATGAGAAGAAAATAATTACACAGAAGAAAGGATGACAGGCGATCTCGTGGCCGGGTATTCTCTTGCCGGCGTCCTTCTCGAGGAGGCAGACGAGAATATCGGTGGAACTTTGGCTAAGATAGCGCGGAATGAAGGGTCTCTCGTTGCAGATACTCCAGAAGAGCTCGTCCTCATCGCAACCCGAGAACGGCGATTGACCCGTCAGCATCTCGTACAGTAGCACACCGAACGACCACCAATCCACGGCTTGATTGTACTTCAGTCCTTTTATTATCTGAAAATATAATTAACAATATAAAAAATCAATTTTCTTATTGTTCTAATCTACATTTAAGTAAATAATAGATCTACTTTATTTTATAACTTCTTACAACATTTAGTGAAAGATATAAAATACATTGTAGGCCTAAAAATGTTTTATCTACACCGAGATTAGAGATTCTTTGATTAAATTGCGGCGTATCAAGGCCATGTATTTAAACTTGAAGAAAACAAAATAAAACTCAATTATATTCTCAATGATCGTAAATCCTGTAGTTTAAAAATCAAGCCGTTAAATTGCGTTAATTAATAAAAGTAAATTAATTCTTTTTAATTAAAATAATCAAATTTACGAAGAAACAAAATAATTTCTATTCGTTAGAAAAAAAGTCGAGGCTCTCAAAAGAACCTTACAGAAAAAACTATACTTATAGGAATTGCTTGTAAGATTACTGCAGTTGACTATAAATTTTTCTATAGTCTTTTTGATCTGATTATATCTCTCTTCATCAAGGAAAAGTTGATTGTACCTCGGGTGCCATGTAGTCGGGCGTGCCGCAGAAGGTGTCGGCGGTGCGATCGAGGAAGATCTGCAGCTTGCACATGCCGAAGTCGGCGATCCTGATGTGACCCTCGAAGTCCAGCAGCACGTTGTCCAGCTTGAGGTCCCGGTACACGATGCCCTTCTTGTGCAGGAATATGAGGCCCGACCAGATCTCCGCGGCGTAGAACTTGGCGCGCGCCTCGCTGAATCTGCCGCTCTTCTGTATGTGGAACATGAGGTCGCCGCCGTTCAGGTACTCCATCACGAAGAAGAGGTGGGACTCCGTCTGGAAGGTGCAGAACAGGTGGCAGAGGTAAGGGTGGCGCGTCGCCAACGTCAGCACCTTCCGCTCGATCAGCGTGCACTCGACGTCGTCGTCCTCCAGCACCACGTCCTTCTTCAGGCACTTCACCGCGTACACGCACTCGGTGCCGCGGAGCTCGGCCAGCAGCACCTTGCCGAAGCTGCCCTTGCCCAGCACCTGCGATGCATTTCATTTTTAAGTTATTACATGTTTTATTTTTCAGTAATGAAGTGTTGCGTCTAAACGTTTATTTTAATACTTTATCATACTCTCTGAATTGAAAGGTACGGTAGTTTTCGGAAAAAGTTTAATTTATTTAATTTCTTTCTGTCTATGTTGGATTTTGACTGTGAGTTTTTTTCTTAAATGTTGATGTTTTTACCACTCCAATTGTCAAAGTATAAAAAAGTCTAAACTTACTCAAAATATATATTTAAAGTTCGAGAAACTTAAAAGTGTTTAGAAATCATAGTAAAAGTCTTAAATCTGTAAAATTTAATAGATTTACCTTCGGTAAAATTATCCGCAAATTTCTAACGGTTTTCAAATAGTTATTACGAAAAATAATTTGTCATTATCGCAAATACGATTGTTTTCAAGTCCGCGGCATCAAAACACTTAACAAAAAGCATATTTTCCACGAAGCACTGCTTGCTAAAGATGTTTTGAGCCGCGCTCCGACTTCCTAATCGTGGGCGTAAAATGACAAGTCGGGACAAATGACATAGTCCGCATATTAAAGCGAGCACTGAGCCTTCGAAAATTATTTTCGCCTCGCTGTAATAACACGTCTAAGTACCCTCGAAAAGGACAAAATCAAGCTCTTCCTTTGTAGTTCGTTTACAGCTCAACACACAGTGAATTAATTTAAATTTTTTCTCGGTAAGGTAAGTTTTCAAGCTTGCGCTAAATGATAATTGGCGATGGTTTTCATCATTTACCTTGAGGAAATTAAAGTCGGTGACTTCATACTTTTTGAACCTAGGGAGGTTTGTGGCTGGTGGCGTTATCCGGCCGCTGTGATGGTAGTGCTCGCCGTCGGCGTTTCTTTGATTTTCCGACGATTGTGAAGGCGCTAGTAAAAATAATAAAATGAATGAAGGATTAATTTTTGTACGTGTCGTCTCTATTCATGCACCTAGATTTGAAGTAATATTTAAATGAACTTAATGTCTTAATACAAGAGGTTTAATTGTATATAAATAATATACATCATCATTATATAAATTATGAGATAATCATAAACAAAAAATTCAAAATAAAAGGAAAATGTAGTTTTTTTATAATAAATTAAAAATTAATTCGCAAAATCAATCAGTTTTAACTGGACAACTTGTATTTACAATCTACTTCAAGTGTAGGTGCAATAAAAATAAAAATAAAAGTTGATTACAAAAAAAAAAACTATAACGCACCAAGAAAGTTTCTAAATTATTTCAACAAAAACCAAAACCAAAGAAACCTACTTGGTGCAACCCCTAAGTACCCTTTTAAGTAAATCTTAAAAAAGAAAACAAACGCAAGATATCGACAATTGAAAAATTCTTAAAAAAAAAAAAAAAATTAGAAAAAGAAACTTACGCCATGGCCGTAGGTGTAAAGCCGGTTAATGAGCGTCAGAGTCACTCACGACACACACAGAGAGCGAGCGAACAATAAAGCCAGTTAGAACAACGTGCACGAGTGGCGGCAGCTGCGATGCATCAAAACTGACGTGGAACATTGCCGATTCTAAAAATATTGACGCAACTTCAGCGCGAGTCGTCTATCGCGTGTTTAGTTTGCTCGTCTTCTTCCCCCCCCCCCCCCTCCAATCTCCCGCGCGGCTGTTACGCGCGCCGCTTTCGTTCGCCAGGTTATTGAGAAACTTATCTCTTGCGGTATGCAGTGCTCGATCGAATGTTTGTACAATGTATTTTTCGGATTTTTTGTTTCGATATAACTAGAATTTTATAATTTTAGTAAAAAATCAAGTTAAGTAATAAAAAACGCAGTTTAAAGTAAAATTATTTTATTTTATTTGAAATTTCAAAGATTTGATTAAATTATTTGATTAAATTTTTTGAATTATATAAATAAGTAAATTTTCATAATTTTATTTTTCAATTCAATTACTGACATAATGTGACTAAACATGTCCACTGGAATAAAGTGCATTTTTGGATTTCTCACTATTTTTCATTCTTTGAGAAACAGTAATTTATTTTTTTTAGAGCTTTCAAGAAGTTAATAAACTATTAGTTTTTTTATAAACGATTAATTTAATTGAGCCTTTTAAATAATCCTAAATTGGATCGTCGCATTTAAAATAATTGCCAGCTCACGCACCGAGAATGCTTTCATGAATTGCAATATTAAGCCAACAAATGCTCGAACGAAATTACAGCGACGCTTCCTAAAACGTAACCCCGCCGAGCGAGAAATCTCACCTCGCCCCATCCCATAAATTCACGATTAAACGCGCACCTATACGCCCGAGGCGCGGCTAATGAATCCCGGCGCGGGCCTCTATTTTCGGTGTTGGAACGAAGGCGCGGGTCGCTCGGCGCGAAAGTCAAGTGGCAACGACTCCGGCGGGCCCTTCGACACCCCTCGAACTTCTCGCGAATTTCACCTGGGCCACATTTCTGGCCGGCTGACGACGCGTGAAAATAGACTTGGCCGTCCAATGACATCGGCGCGTGCGGCTCGGGACGCGGGGCTCCGAATGCAGAGGCTGCGGGTGAACTCGAGGAGCGGCCGACGATCGTAGAGCACCGATCACGTGCGCGAAGAGATATTTAATCGAAAATAAATAAAACCACTCCTCTGAGGAAGGAATTCTGTTCGAAATGAAATCTTAAAGAAACTTTATGCTGTTTTTGTTAAAAGAGGTGATTAGATTCCCCGATTAAATTTTTTTTTAATAATAATTTTTTAACGATTTTTAATGAATATTTTATTCGACGATGGCGTGGCTTTATTTGCGCGCTAGAATTTCTTCGCCGACGACGCACCGTCTTCGATGCGACTTGACGATCGGCCAACAGGTTGCACCGCGAATTCGAGGATCGAAAGCTCCTTCTTTCGTCGTGCGCCCAGTCGAGGTCACTCTGCGGCCCGGCGCTGCTCTCTTCCTCGCGCCTTTTTTCTCGGGAGGTCGGTTTTGTTTTCACGGGTATTTTTAGATTTTTTCCGAAGCGAGCCGTCGTGCCACTGACCGATATTCGAGCGTCAGAACTTGCAATTCATCATATTTTGTAACGTTCGTGACGTTTTTTTTCTCAAAACTAGTTTAATTTTATTTACGAGTATTCTAGCTACGGTTATAAATAAGAATTTTATTTAACACGTTATCGTTAAGCTATTCCGAAGTTACGGGTAAATTTTATGGAGCGAGTCTGACCGGTTCCGGTAATGACTACTTAAATGAAATTTATAGTTTCCAGGTTTAAAATATAAGCCTAGATTTATTTATATCGTTTAATTTTAACGCAGAGTTTACGTATTTTTTAAAATTTGTAGTTTTGATACGGCGAGATAAAAAAGTTTGCGACTGCTATTGGTTTAATACCGATTCTATTTTCACATTGGAAAAGAAAAATACACGTAAATGTTTAAAAAAGTCGTTGACGTTAAGATTGTCGCTCCGTTTCTTCGCGCATCCATCTCACGATAAAATTAAACATCCTCCGAAAAGTCTAACCTTGATTTTCTTAGTACGTCAAAAGCTTACGGCGAAGCGGTGATCTCAAAGTGCTGAGAAAAAGGAATCTATAAACTGTCCACGAGTGACGCATGTCCCATCAATAATATCCGCACGCGTCTCTCAGGTCATATAACGTACATTTTTTTAACCCTGTGTAGTTTTATAAAAACATTAATTAATAAATAACAAATAACAATTTATTGATTTTAATTACAAAACATTAATTCAATTCTTTTTATGTTCTTTAATTTGACATTCGAGCGGAATAACTGCACAGATACAGTACGATTTAAAGAAAAAAGAAAACAATTATTCCACAATTTTAAATTTATTATAGTTTAAATAAAAAAGAATAACTTTATCTCACAGAAGTAGACAAAGGTGCATTTCTCGACTATAAAATCTTCGCCGCGATCGAATCTTGTTAGCAAAATTTTCAAAATTTCACTAAAAACAGTCGAGAAAAAAAGACCCAGGACATTAATAAAAGGCATCAGCACTTCGTCATTCGTCTCCGCCTCGCCTCTCCCGGCGGCGCGCGCATTATAAATAAAAGCCCGGCCCTCCCGGGGTAAAAAATAAAGAAGATGGTTGGCGAATAAAAGAAAGAAGGCAATTGCCGTGGAAGCTCGCGCGAAAGCTTCTGCACGCGAAGCGGCAACAGCGTCGGCACACATCCTCCCGAAATAGCCCCTCACTTGCTGGCTGCTGGGCGTCGACGAGGTAGCCGTACGGCCGGAGCCGCCGGCGCACGAAGGACCTTCTGCCGGTGCGCGCGTACGACGGGCCTGAATGTCAATAACGTGAGAAAATCGCGGGCGCGATGACCCTTACCCACCCCGGACTCGCCAGAACGATCGATTCCTTCCTTTTGGGTGGAATTCACGTTGAGAATTTGGTTAAAATTTTATTTTTTATTTATTGATTAAACTTTCCGTCCATTGCGCAATGTTAAACTTGCATTAAATCAGTAAGAACTTTATTTTGATTTTATAAATATCATTTTTAAAGCGCTTATTTTAATTTGAATCTACAAAAATTTTTTCAAATGTATACCGTAATTACACTGTTTAAAGTAAGATTAATGAAAGTGATTATACAGAGATAAAAAAAATAATACTAGTAAAACAGATTAAAAATTTTATAACTTGAAAGCGGAATGGATACTATTTGGAGTATCATTGTAAGCTTCGTTAAATGAATCCGTGATAATCTAAATTTAGGCTTAACGACGTCATTAAAGATGCCTAACAACTGTCGATTACCCTATTGACGAAAATCGGAGATACAGGCGCGTAGATTTATTTTCGAATCGAAGTTTAATTCGCCGATGAGCACGGATTATACGAGTACCTAAAATAAACTCCAGCGGTAAATATTGTGGGAACTATCTGTGGGATGTGAGCGCTGCATCACCCACAGTTTCATAATTCACAAAATCATAACAGATGGCTAACAAATGGTAATTATTAACGCGGACGCTAATTTTAGTCGGCGAATTGGGTTAGGCCGCATGGAATCCGAATTGCAAAAAGACTGGAGCCCAGCACCGAAGTCGCCGCGAGATTTTCTTTTATAATTATTTTTATAATTGACATGTTTTATGAGTGATTCTGTGGTTGTCGCAATACACGTAATGATTTGAAGGAAAAATAGTATGAATTGAGTAAATGTTTGCCTACCAGTTTGATTATCACGGGCTGCGAGCGCAAACTTTGCGCTGCGGCGGTGTCGTTAATCCCGCAGAAACGGTAAATTGTAATCGTCCGTTTGAACGTCAGTCAATTTTGTTTAGGAAATTAAGGTGATTAAGCTGCGGTCGGAACGAACGCAGTCAAAGTTATGTCTTTCAACGCGTTTCTTAAATATTTAAAAGACTCCGATGTACTGTTTAGTTTTTTTTTTAAACAATTGTTCTTTTATTTTAGTAAAAGTTTTTTTAACACGTGTAACGTATACCCACACAAGTAAAAGGAAAAATCTTTTTCGAAGAAATCGATCGTTTAAAAATAATTTTGTCACGTGGACTATATTTTAGAAATGAAGTGGTGAAATTTTAAAAAGAAACTTTGCTTTTTTTTTAAATTATCGTGAAATTCAAGATGGCTCTTAATAAACAATAAACATTTTCACACAATTAAATACTTGTTTATTTAAATTTTTCATTAAAAAATGTATAAAAAAACAGTCGAGATGATTATTCAAAGAATACGTGTAAAAATGACCCAACCGTTCATAAAACTTCGTTCAATCTTCAACAATTTCTCCGTACAACGCCGTAACAACAGAAACACGTGCGAATATATCCAACTTGCCGACCGGTCCCTCAATTTCTGCGCGAATATTTCAGTAGCTTTACAACAAAACCCGCGAAAGACATCACCGCGGAGCCACTTGAATCTCACGACGCAGGGGGTCAAAGGTCGTCGCGCGCCACGAGCTGGTACCTGAAGCGGTGTCGATGTCGAGCGCCATGCTCCCGGGTGGGGCGCGCTCGTCCTCGCTCGCCGAGCGTCGCGGAAGCACTGGCTCGGGCTTTTCGAATTTCGGGACGAAACGCGCCATCGGCAGCCGGTGCCAATTGCGCGCGCGGCTCCCACCCCGACGCGTCCGCGCGCCCGGCTATTCCTATTTCCTCGCGCGTTCCGCGCGAAAGGCGCGCGGCGCGCGGGAAGCCGATCGATCGATCGGCCGACGGCTTAAGCGAGATTTTGAGTAACCCCTCGAGCTTGATCGATACGCTCGCAGTTGGCCGTGGGATCGGTGTTGCGTCGCGGGCAGAGATTTTCATCTTTCGAGAGAAATCCATATAACGCAAGGTTTTCTTAGTTTCGCGTGATTTGTATTTTGTTAGAAAAAAATTTATTTCGAGAAATTTGTAAGTTTGGCAGAGAGAAAATATTTCAATTACAAAATTGTGAGTGTTTAAAATGGTTTTTCATTTGGCTTACATTATTAAGCTTTGTTTATTTACTTACAGATAATTACGAAAGTTGTGTAAAATTTATTTCGAGTGTGATGGGTGTGAGAGACGCGTTGTTTCGAAATTTCAGCACACGTGTGTTTAGAGAAACACTAGTCGATCGTGATTTTTAATAGCCCTCATATTTTCCGCCCCTTTATATACGTTAATCCGTCACAGCAGCATCAATTAACGATGACCTCACGTTTCACTGATTAATTTGTGTAAATAAAGTGTCAGCTACACTATTTTAATTTTTACAAAACGTCCGATTGGCCTTCAATAAATTCGAAAACTTTGGCAACGTGCACTTTTCGCGGGCATTTTTCATTTTAATAACACGCGTTATGAAAATGTTAGGAGTTTGACGGTAAATCATTTTTCGCTTTTTTATTTGATCGAGTTCCGTTATCCGAGTTGAGTGCCTATTAAAAGACTTTTTACATAGATACAAATGTTTGACGGGTCGAAGACAGTGCTATAAGAATATGAGTCTTGTTCGAGAAGAACAACTTTGTTAAACGCGTGTCGGAACGCGGTAGAGAAGTACGAGCCAAGTCGGAAGAGAAATACTAAAATAATCATCGATCCCAACCTTTTTTTTTGCCTTTTACATGATTCCTTTCAGACTACTGCTTAAGGACACAAGAAATAAATTACATGTTATTTTTTTTAAGAATTTCTTGTATACGCCTTTGTCTTGCCAGTCCCAACTTTATCTACTGAAAGAAGCGCGATACGAAACTACAGATCCTGCACGTGGTTGTCATTATATATTTGCATTATCGTACTATATGAATCCTTACATGTATTCTCTCACTTATTTCTCTCACAATGCAAAATAGTTCTATATCTCCATTCGAGTGATTTTAAAAAATTGAGCCTTCAAGAGACTGGCTTAGAATTCAATCACATTTTCAGAATTTCCCTTTAAAACTTTATCGAAGTTATTTCATATTTAGATAAAAAAAAATGTTTAATTTGCAACAATAATCTATACATGATGAAAAAAACATCGAAATTTAAAAGAAAAATAATATTCTACCGATGTAAATTGCTGCATTCCATATCCAGTATCCATTTGGGCGTAAAACCCAATCAGAAAGAGAAACTAAAGAAACCCGTTTTCCTTAGAAAGAAAAACAGTAGAGAAGAATGCGCGACGATTAATTTCGACTCTCCCCCGATCAAAAGCCAAGAAAGACAATACAAGGAAGCCCCTCTTTCGCGCGTAGAGCTGGCGCTCGCGAGACGGCGACGGTGTATTTGCGTCGGGCCGCGTCAGCCCAATTAAGCCGTTTCCGCGTGATCGGCCGACGAAGAAAGTCTCCTTGGGTCGGTCCAAGGCGAGCCTCGTCGCACGCGACCCGCGGGAATCGCGCGACACGTCGCCCTTTTTTCGCGCGCCACCGAAAATACTCAGCGGCGACGACGACGTACGCGGACTTCCGCGAGGGCGGCAAGTTCAAGGAGAGTTCGACTCGAAAGGGTTCATTCGCGGTTTAGCAAATTTATTATTTTTTTTTTAACCGCGGGATAGAGTAGTTTTTTTAAAATAGTAAATCATGCAGATTTTATTTTTACTATGCACTTAAATTTGGAAGATAAATTTTATGAATAGATACGCCTACTGATTAATAATTTAGTCTAGCGAAATATGTTCATTGTGGTTTGGAAAAGTGATTTCGTGATTTTAATTATAATTTTAAAAAATAATTTAAAATTTTGTGGTTAAATAATTAAACGAATGTGAATTAATTATAGTGTTTATTGTTAAAAATTAAATCTATAAATTTTTATTTCCCTTTATTTTTAAACTACTTAATTACAATAATACCTACTACCCTGTATAACAATTAGTGATAGCTACTCGATGGCCGTTTAAATGACTATTAATCCCTGATGAACAGTGAGAAAACTTAGCGCTCGAACACATTAACGAGTAAAAACCAACAAAAGACCCGCCGTTATGCGAGGATGAAAACACTTACCTTTCTTCAGCGCTTGCAAAGCCTCGGCCACGAGCTTCTGGTTCAGCCCGCACAGGTTACCAGTTAGTTTCTCACACTTTTTGTGGCAGACCATGTCGCAATCTGATCATCGAGAAAAAATCGCGCGTCGCTCGTTAAAAAATGAACGCATTCGCTACGTATAATCGGATAGTCGCATTCAGGAGCTTGACCAATACTTTCGAAGCGTAAACACGCCTCAATCGCGTTTCAAAACAACAGCCGATTTTCTTTCGAGAGCGCGTGTGTCAACACCGAAAGTGGAGCGAGGGTTACTACACCCTAGTTTACGTGGTCACCCTCACGGGTAGTTCGTCTTATTGTTTATTTATCGAGACGCGCAGTTGTCGTTAAGAAATTGTTCAGCACCTCGGCGATGGAAAATCCCTACGTAGGGAAAGTTACGGATGCGATTGCGCGACGTTCGTTTAAATTTAGGCGCGGGGTAAGTATAAATAGACGAAAGGGTGGAGGATCGAGAGAATCTCGGCGAATTAGAATTAATCCGCGGGCTTAATGAGCTTTTACGTTCGTCGACGATTTATAATTAAAACTTTTATGCAACGACCACTAAGTCGGCTTGCGATGGAGCCGATTCATTTTGGCTCGTTGATGAATGGCTGCGTTATTAATTGAGATTTTAATATCGTTATTAATATAAGGTTCGATAGCGACGCGATGCGCGCTCTTTTGACGTAATTGCCTGCCACAACTTCGTTGGTTATGTACAAATATTAAATATAGAGACGATGACGCAGGATCAGAGGTGAAACAACAAAGTGCAAAGGCGCAACGTGAAGTGTGCGTGTCAATGGAAGTATCAAAAACGTCAAATGCAATGATTAATTATTGCACAATCGAAAAAATTCCTAGTTTCATTATAAATTAAATAATATGCAGTACCTATCTATGCAAAAGAGCATCCTGAAAAAAATTCCACATTTTTGATAATCCAACGAACTCGCACACCTCGAAATAAAAACCTCACTCTCGCAGGGGCAAACTCCAAAACGAAAAAATAAAAGAGAGCAAAAGAAGCCACTGGCGTACTGGATAATCTGGGCGAGCCGTCGAAGCCGGAGTCGTTGCTCCTGGTGGAGGCGAGCCTCTTCTGCTCGGCGTCCTCCTCGCAGTTGCTTCCCTCCTCGGTGCTGGTGGTGGCGGTGCTCCTGGTGCTGCCGGTGCTGTCGCTGCTCAGCGAGGGTGTCCTGGTCGGCGGCTTTTTCCTCTTGACCTTGGCGCGCCTGACCTTGCGCAGGTCGCGGGGTGTCGCGGTGAGCAGAATCGCCGGCGTCGTGTAGAACATCTTCATGAGATCGGCCGGTCGCTGGGCCGGTGTGCTCCTGGAGGAGGCTGCGGTCGGCGGCTGCGCCGGGGCCGGCGTGGTCTTCTTCGCGGCCGCCTTCCTGGTGCTCGTTTTCGACTTGGTGCTCTCGCCGTCAGCCTTCTTCTTGCCGGTCGTCGACGACTTCTTCCGCTTCACGACCTTCTTCTTGGTGGCGGTGGTGCTGGTGATCGAGGAGCTGGCCGAGGCCACGGGGGTGGCGTCCGCGTCGGCCGCGAGGTCCGCGAGGTTGTCGCGGTTGCCCCACTTGGAGATCTTCTTGACGGTGCCACTCAGCTCCTCCGGCTGGTGCTCGTTGGTCGGCGTCGGCGGCTCCTCGGCCTCCGGCTCCGGGCGGCCGTTGCACACCGGCTCTAACGACGGCGCGGTCTCTACGAGCGGCGTGCGCTCCTCGTCCTCCTCCGGCCGCGCGTCCAACGCGCACTCGAGGCGCAGCCCCGACTGAGCTTTTCCGGAAACCTCCTCGGCTTTGATCTCGCTCCAGAAGTCTATTTCCGTGCCTGCGGCGGAGCCGGCCGCTGACTTTTTCGTCGTCGTCGTCGCGAGACCTACTTTCTCCGGCGGCGGCCGCTCGGCTTCCGGTATGGCGCCCGTGAGTATCTTGCGCGGCGACTCCGCCTCCTCGAGGATGCGCTTCTCGATCTTCATCACCGCCTCGGCGTCGATCACGCGCCCCCTGCGCTCCTCCGCTTTCTCCCGGCGCGCTAAAATTGGACGCTCCCCACTCGGCGGGTAGTTCTCCGGCGTCGATTGTGTCGTTTCCACGGACGTTTTTTTGTCCGGTGTGGATTTCGTCGAGTCGCTTGGGGCTTTGTGCTCAGCGGAAGGTATCACTTCTGGAGACGTCGGCTTCGCGTCTTCGATCTGTATCGTCACTATTTTCTCCTCTACCGGAGGGAGTTTTGCTTCTTTGGACTCGCTTGGAGGTAACGATTTTTCAATCGTTGGGGAAGTACCTTTTGGCTGTTCCGGAGTTACTAATTTTCTAGGAGTTGAGGATTTCTTGTCCGTAGGAGAGATAATTTTTGGCTCTTCCGGAGTTACCGATTTACTGAGCGGTATCGGTTTTATTTCTTCAGTGGTTGTTTTTGTTTTCTTTGCTTCTTCAACTTTCTTTTCAGTCGGAGAAGCAGATTCGGCGCCTTCTATAACTGCCTTAGGTTTGTTTGGTAATAATTTCTTCTCTATTGGCGATGATGGTTTCGTTTCCTCAACCTTCTTCAGTTCTTCAACTTTCTTTTCAGTTGGCGAAGAAGGTAATGATTCTTTAGTCTTGTTTACTAGTGGTTTCTTTTCCGTAGGGGAAGAAACTTTTATTTCTTCAACCTTCGTCTTTTTCACCTTTTCTTTTTCTTCTACTTTCTTTTCAAGTATTGCAGTAGGTACTAATTCTTCTACGATCGCTTTAGGTTTGACGGCACTTTTCTTCTCGGTAGGCGAACTAGGTTTACTATCCTCCTTTACTTTAGTAACCACCGCAGTAGGCTTTACTTCCTCAATAATTTCTTCAGCTTTATTGGAAACTGCAGGTGCAATCTTCGTCTCTTCCGATGGCACCTCCGGTCTACCAATCTCGGAGGACTCTGGTATCGCGCTCGCCGATCTCTCTTCCGCCGGCAGCGCTTCCGCCTTCTTCTGCGCCTCCGATCTCACTTCCACCTTAGGTGTCTCCTTGCCGATCTCGACGTTCGCGATCGTCAGGGGTTCGCTCGCGGCCTCCTCGACGTTTTCATCCCACCAGGCGACGAACTCGTCGGCGCGGGGTGCGCTGCGCCGAACGGCCGCCTCCGCGTCACTGATCGATCGGCGCGCCTCGTCAGCTTTGGCAGGCCTTGGCTGCCGATCGAACATCGCCACCTCCGCCTCCTCCTCTGCCTTCCGCGTGTCCTCGAGCGCCGGGCGCTGGCTCGGCTTCAGCGCCAGGTAGACGCTGTTGCGCGACGTGTCGCGCACGTACGGCCGGCGCACCGGCAGCACCACCTCCGTCTCGATTTGCAACGCCTGGGGCCGCCGCGGCGCCGGCAGACGGATGCTCTCGCGGAACTGCTCGATGGTGCGCGCCGGCACCTCCGCGGCGCGCACGAACAGCGTGGAGAAGTCGCCCACGCTGTTGCAGGCTTCCACCTTGAAGCACGGTGAGTCGTCCAGGGGGGCCGACACCGTGCGCTTAAGTTTTGCCTGGTCGCTTTCTCGTTTCTTCGGTGATTTCGATTTTTTGTCGGTCTTGGCTGCGACTGGTTCTTTATTCTCGGTTTTCACTGTTTTTGCTTCTTGCTTTTCAAGGTTTAGAGTTGATGTCTCTTGTTTTTGAACTATCGGAGTTGATGGTTCTAGTTTTTCTAACTTTGGTTTTTCTGGTTCTGGCTTTTTTGATGTTATGTGTGTCATTTCTTTTGCCTCGACTGGAGCAATCTCTAATACTTTCTGTGTTGGTGTACTCACTGGCTCCTGCAGCTCAGTTGCTGTAGAGATTGATTCTTTCTTCGGTATACTAACTGTCTCCTTCTTCTCTGTTATTGTAGAAATTGGTTCTTTCTTTGTTGCGCTTACTAGTTCTTCTTTCTCTATTGGTATATCAGTTGTTTTTTTCTTTTCTGTGGGTGTAGTAACCGGCTCTTTTTTTGTAATGCTCACTGGTTCTTCTTTCTCTATTGGTATATCAACTGT
>JAXIUT010000001.1:25898290-25931313 GCA_035586675.1 Eurytoma californica | reverse complement strand
ACCCTTTCGAAATTTGTTGCTAATACGCAGGTTTTTTGTTTGAGTCTTCCTTTTTATGAGGAGAGCTTTACTTAAGTTTCTTGATAATATGGGTTAAACATTTTAAAAAAAAATTGTTCAGAGGCAGTAGAAGTTTTTGGCAAATGATACCTTCTTATAAAAGAGATAAATATTTTATTAGATAAAAGAAAAGTATATTGTTAAATAAATGACTAGAAAAATACAGATAAGTATAAATAGATATCGATTAATATAGATAAATATATTGTCAGACGAAAAATAGCCGATCAATTTATTAATTTACAAAGCTTTTTCGGTTTAAACAATAAAGCCGTAAATTTTGTCAGTAATTATTCCAGGAATTCTGTTTTAATTTGTTTGAAGAGATTTATTTCGCTTGAAACAAGTAAAAGTAGCCTCAACACACACACGCGAGCAGTGTTCCACACAACGAGTGGAAAGATCAGAGTCACGTGAAACCATCAATCACGTGTTTCTAAATACAAGTTTTAAATCCGCATAAAGTGTCATTGAGAATGAAAATAATTCAATCATCTTCGAAGATTCTTTTTTTTATAGAGGTCGAACGTTTTTTTATAAAAGATCATTTAGAATTAATTTTTAAAAATGTTTCAATATTTAAAAATTTTCAACGAGTTGCACAAATCTTTCGACGATGACTCAGTTCACACACTAATGAATAAAAACATTTTTTTATTTGAACTAACATTCAATCAAAATTTCACCTCGTCCTTAAAATAAACCCGTAAACGCGAAGGAGAACGACCCCGAAGCGGAGAATTTCCCACCGACGTCTCGCGTGGCAAAAAAGGTTTCCAAAACCGCCGCATCGGGGACGTCCCGAGCTCGTAAACCACTTGGCGAAATGCGCTTGTGAAACTCCGCGCGGGCGCCTCGCCGCGGCGCGCACTCCGCGTTTTAGACGGAGATGACGAACGAGTTATAGAGCGACACTGGGCTCTAGGGACGGCGTTCGCTTGAAATAGTTCAGTCGCGCTAAAAATATACCGGCTTTTGTTTAATGCACGCCTACTTTTTTTCTTATCTTTTTGAAAAAGTGCTTTACTTTTTCGTAAAATGTTTATATACATACTACGGTATGTCCTTTTTTGCCGGGCTATTGTTGGTGTTGAATTAGCAGACGATTTGGGGATTGTGAAATTTAGAGGGGGATAATTAATGTTTTTGAGAAAAGCGTGGGTGTAGTTGGATTTTCTTTGAGAATTCATCGGCTACTTAATCTATTGCTAACTTAACCATTCTTATTGTGAAATGGGGAGATATTTATGAGTCAATTCCTTGCTGTACGAATTAGCTTGGATTTTGACATTTCTAAAACTATGAATGCTAAGTAAAAGACGTAAAGTACTGAAGATTTTTTCTTAAATTATTTAGAAACGTTGTTATTTTATCAGACAAAAAACAATAATTTACTCGTTTCTATGGACGTGTGATCAAGCTCCTGAATGTATTTTTTTTAAAACATATAAATTTTAAAAATATTGTAGTTTTTGAAAAAAAATTTCACTTACCATCGCATTTCAGTCCTTGCCGAAAAAGCCCGTAAAGCATGGAACCGCAGTGATCACAAAACGTCGGAGACACAAATGTATGAAGACGAAATCGGTGAGGGACGTCGACTTTGAATCTTTCTCTTAAATACTGCAATCAAACAATATGCAATTTTTCATTCGCAATCTACGCATCAAAGTTAAATAAAACTAATTATTATACAATTTACTCCAGAATTATTTTCATGAAACTTACAGTTTTTTCAGTAGAAAAAACGTGCCTTTTTTGAGTTAATTTTCAATTAATTTACATTTAATCTGTACAATTGAAATTTAGTCATAGAATTATCATTGAAAATAAAATTCAAAGAAAACGTTATTACGACAAATTTTTGAGCATTTAAAATTTTCAATTTATAATAATTTAAAAGTAAAAACGAAAGATTTAAAATTATAAATATAAAGCATTTCAAAATCTTACGAAATTTAAAACAAAACAATCATGTGCACTAAATCAACAAATTGTTCAACGCCTTAAAAGAAATCATCTCATTTTATTCACAACATCAACGACTTAGAATTATTTCCGCGACTAATCTACTATGAACAAAATCAATTCTCAAAATTATAATAATTTATTCGATTTCTACAAAATTACATCACAATCGTCGAACATAAATATCGATTACAAAACTCAAATCGTCGCACATATTCGTTTAACAAAGTGAACTCGAACTCCCCGAGCCTGCGTCAACAACCGAATGATCCAACGTCGATGTAGTCGGTTTAACGACTCGATAATGGGCGAGGCGTCAATCAGCAGCACGCGCCAGATCTAAATTCGCGCGCTTTCCTCAGGCGCGACGTCCATGAGGGAGCAAAAAAATTACATTCCCCCTAATTGACGCGCGCGCGCGCCGGCGTTTGCCAAGGAATGCGCGAAATCACGCGGCGTCTCTGAGTATTCAACAATGAGCATTTGATTTCAGGCCGTCGCTACTCGGAGATTTTGAGTTTTCATTTTTTTTTCAGTTTTATATGCGGATAAAAATGTTTTGAATTATTAATAATTCTTCTATTTTGTATGATTATTAATCGTATTATTGATTGTAAAAATTCATTGCATAATAACTTGTCTCATTTTAGAGATTTTTTCAATAAGGCGGTTTTTATAAATGTTTGCGATTTTGCAATTGTTACAGTAAAATGGTATACTTAATGAAACAGACAAATTCTGTTTTATAAAATTTAGTGATTTATAAGTTTCTTTGAATTTTTATGTCACTATAATGACATGATAGATTTATCTTAAAATTAGGTCGCATACCAGAAAAATTAATTTAATTCATTTACTTATAATCTTTCGTATGTATTCACTCGACCACCTTTACGCAGTTTCAAAGAAGCAAAATTTTGAATGACTCTTACAATTGTACTTTCAGATTCGCGACCGCTTTCGGGACATTTGGTGAGGAGTTTGTCGTGACACTTTTTATGAACTGCAGTTTGGCAAGCTAAAATCATATATGAATCATTAGTAATGTCGTGAATAAAAATGAACACATAAGGATAAATTTGTCCGTTTAATAAAATAAATAAATAAATAAGTTAAAAAGGAATGATTTCATTCACTGCACCTTGACACTGGTACCCTTGTTTGCCAAATCCCCTGCAAAAAATCGATTAATTGGTTTTTTTTTATACAAATTAAATTATCTTAAAAAGGAACATTATATACGGGTAGAAAAAAAATTTAAGTTTCAGTGTACTTGAAAAGTTCGCATTTGATAGTTCCGATTCCTATGAGCGATTGCAATATACATTTAATGCGTACGCGTTTGTGCTAAATTTTAAAACCGGAAATAATAAGTTTCAACCGGAGACATCAAGTGCTAAAAAAAGCCTTGAAACGGTGCGTCTTTTTTTCAAAATAAGAGATAGCGTTCTCATTTACGAAAATACAAAGTCATTTTGAGTGCAGTTTATAAAACAAATTTTATTTTTAAACTTCCTACCCATCGAAGATCCCGCCATTGAACTTTTAAGCTTGTTTCTCAAAATAGTCAACTTTATATTCAGATAATCAATTCGTCATTAACGTAACGTCTTCTTAATTAGCAAATAAAGTACAAACTCCTGTTTTTTTTTAAATTCAAATTTAAAATGGAAAAATTTACGAATAATTTGCTTTAGACAGATTTTATCGTTACCCAATAAAAGAACGAATATGAAACTCACCACAAGAAGTCTTTGCAGAAGGCGCAAAAGGTCGGCTGCCGGAAGAACTTGGCGACGAGTTTATGGCCGCGCACTACGTGCACCTTGTGATGCTTGACGGCGCCGCGGCGCCTGGCGATCGGGCCTCCGTGGCCTGCGTCCACGCTCGAGTCAACGATGTCCCGCCGCGGCACTCGCGTTCGGTAAACGTACGAGCGGCCCGTCGACGTCGTCGTAGGCGGCAGGTTCTCCGGGTTCACCGGTGCCGGCACCCTCGTCCTAAATTCGAAATAATTCATGTAATCGAAATTTTTTTTATTTCTTCTGAAATGAAATTTGGCGCGAAACAAATTACGAAAAGTCAATTTATTAGTCGAGTACCCTGTAAAAGATTAACCAGAATACACATTTTCTGGCCAATTTTTGGTTAATTTTTTTACAGAGGTAATTTTTGTAATGAACAAAAGTAGGGCATTTCGTTAAAAAAAAATGCACGAATAAAATATAAGTTTTATGGCTGAATTAAAGATGCCTTTCTAGGCATTCAATTTAAATTGTCTTTTCATTGTTTCATTCATCAAATTATTATTGTAATAATCGCAGTTAAGTTAAAAAATCAATACATGAAATTTACATTTTTCTTCAAACGGTAAAATTAAAACTTTTTATTATAATTATTACATTAATAATTCATCTGTTTCTTTAAGTAATTGTATAAATCACAAAATAATTACTTCCTCTATTATTTTGAAATAAAACATCCACTTGCTTAAATTTCCGTAGTGACTAATCGAATGAAAAATACCGTTTTCTTTTTACAAAAGTTTCGACTAAAAAAGAAATTTACAACTAGAATAAAAAAAAAACGAATTGCACGTGGATATATTACGATAGCGTCTGGCAAAGCGGATGATCCGATCGAGCCTTCCGAATGTTAACAGAACCACTTAAAATACGAGCGCGGCGATTCCACCCGTACAGAGGAGAGAGTACAGAGGAGGAAGAGGCGAGGCGCCCAGCCGAGTTTATTTACCCAAGCGGCCCCGAGCGAATTCCGGCGCGGGCCGGAATTTATCGCGGCGATCGCCTTTTTCCGCGCGCGAGTTTCGCAAAGCGCCGAGATGTTCCTTTGATGTCCCTCCCGCCCCGCCGATTGCGCAAAACCCCCGGAAATCAATTACCGCTAAAATATCCCGCGCCACCGGATTGATACCGAAATATTTTAGTAACCCACTTAAGACATTGAACTCGCGTCGCGGTTCTATTTTACCGGAGTGACCGCGGCGACTTTTAAAGAGTGTCCGTACTCTTTTGTTTTACTTCTGGTCACAATTTGACGGCCTTCGAATTTTAATGCGAGTGGAGGCGATCGCGGTGCTCGCGATTAGCGCGGAGATTAATTTACGAAATTCCAGGCGTTGCTTTTTCAATATTTACGCGCATTAGGAGAATAGAGCGATTTGCGGGGCTCGGCCAGTGTACTCTAGAGGCACGTTTTTCTTCGTGCGCGGAAAGTGCGATTTATATAGTTTAAATATAGCAGTCATATTCGAGATTTAGTTCAACCCGAAATATCAATATTTGGAACGTCTCTAGATCCGCTATCTATACGCCGCGCTCGCTATACATCCTCCGAGTTCTAGAAAAAGCCATAAAATAAGTTTCTTTTTTTATAAATATTATACATAGCGACGGATGAGAGGAAGGAGAGGAGTGAATTTACCGGTAGACGTATTTCTTGGGTCCGGTGCCGCCTTTCCGCATCTCGCTCCTGGCCTCGCGTTGCAGACCTGAAGAGCCGGCGACCTCGCCGCTGGGCTCCTCCGAACCACCCTTGGCGGCCCTGGAGCCGCCGGTGAACATTCTGTACAGCAGCCCCCTGTTTAGAAGCAACGAATCACTTATCAATCGTGGATTTTCGTATTCAAACGCTTTACATTTAGATGCACACTGTAAAGAAAGATTGTTTGGCTGATGGTGTGTTTAGATTTTGTAGTTTGTTTTTGTGCAATTTTGAATTCGGAAAACAATTTGTATGTTTATTCAACCATTTTTTAAAAATTCTTCCAGCATTTTTCTAAACGTAACTTTTAGAAGACTTTAATTCAAAACGATTCTTATCGTTTTATAATTCTTTAATCCAAACTTTAAGTTTATTTGATACCAATTAATATAAAATCAAACAACTTATGCATCTTGCTTTTCATTTGCCCATACTCGTTAATTGTAATTAATTGTACTTTCTTTTATAATTTTAAAATCGTGACGTTTCCGCGGTTACATCACCATTATTCAATTATCACTTTCCAGTTAAAGCGCGAAAGCACGAGCTTTTTATATCTAAACAAAAGCTGATGTTTTCCATATAGTTTCCTCAAATACAATTCAAGCTTCTCCGCTCCACTTAAGAAAGAGCACGCGTCTATTCCAAACTTCTTATTCTCTACCCTCGACTCCCAACGAATTCACATTACTAAAAGAAAACAAAAAGTAATCTCGCATCCTCGTGAGAAAAAAATCTACACCACCATCAACCATTAAAACGGAGCAAAGTATAAAGCACCAGGAACCGCAGTTCTCAACAAGTGTATAAACAAAAAAAAAAACAGAAACAATTAAACAGAGGCGGCGCGGCTGCCAACCGTGACGAGGGCTGCGGGGGCCGAGCTCCTCCTCCATCGAGCAGCGGCCTCCTCGGGTCCGCCGACGACGACGACGACGTTGCGAAAAGGGGGAGCTCAGCCGGGCGGTCGCCGCTTGGCAGCAGTGGCTGCGGGCGATCGCCGCCAGCGATATGTCGCGCGCCTCGGCTAAAAATACGGGTTGACGGCGAGGCGCGGTCCCGCGGTGGCTGATGCCTGCTGCTGCTGCTGCGGTCTTGCCGAGGAGCGACGCGCGCCGAGAGCTGGCCGGCCGCGGCAGAGACGACGACTGGCCCGCGCGTAAACACACGCCGGGGCTTCATTCAATCGCCGCCGCGGCAGCTTTTTCTATAAATAAGGGAAGCGCCATTTTTCGAAACGCACGCGCACGCCGGGCTTCCGGTTTGAATTTTCGCTTGGATTTCAGCCGCTTTTTTCTTTTCGAGGAGCGTGGATAGGATTGCACTATGATTTCTGTTAGCTTAAAATGATGAAGGTGGTATGGAGTTTGCGCTGGTTACAAAAGAAAAATGAAGCGATTAATGTTCAAAGTAAAATGGAACTGTATGCTGAACTAAAACGCGAATTGATAAATAATGTAATACATGTAGTTTCTTTTACTAGATCGAGATTTTATTTACAGCTAAAAAGTAGAACAGTATGCTTATTGAAAATGATTTATTCGTTGACGGTCTGGACAAACTCAACTGAAGCAACTTAATGCAGTGTTTACCATCGAATGATAGTGAATATAATAAAAATTGCGTCGTTTTATCTTTCAAAATCAGCTCAACATACATGTCTTAAATAAACTCCGATTCCACCTGACTTCTCAATTGCGTTGTTAATTAGTTTATATTAATCTATTTTCATTTAAAAATCTCTATCTAGCTGCACTCGTTCGCACATTCAATCTGCTGCACGCATTCTCTTTTTTTCCTCCTTTTAAAGAACCCGTTTTTTTTTTCTTTCTTGAAGTGAAGTTATACAGATCAACGCCACGAAAGCTTAGAAATCCTTTTACTTTGCCGTTTATTTGTTAACATAAACATTTGCATGATAATCGCAATGCTCACAGAGTTAGAGAGATGTCAAAAGTTCGTTTCTTGATAAGAACGTTTGAAAAATTATTTTATACATTTGTCATAATAATCATTGCGAGACGCGACGTACATGCGCATTTCATTTTACCGATTCGCGTTGCGTGTCTTCCAAGTCGTCTTTTTTTTCTTTGTTTTACGCAGGAATGCTTAGAAAAAGGCTAGTGTGATTAGCGGAAAAAAAATTTAAAAAAATTTTGACATCAAAAATATAAAACTTATTTTCCACCTTTTTTAGTTTTCTTTTCGCCTTCGAAATAAAGTAACCAATTTAAATTAAAGTCTATTTCGCGAACGAGCGTTCGTCCTGATTCGTTCTTCGAACGAGGCGAGCGTCGTTCATTTTTACAGGCCAGTAAAGTAAAACTCCGGTAGAGTTTTCGATCTCCGACGGAGATTAGACATCCTTATACCTCGCGCTATGTTTACTTATTTCAGCGATAAACTAAAAAACTTTAAACCTCTTGAAATTCGCTCAAATGTTTCATTGTTATCTAAAAGAAGTTCAGTGAGTTTACTTTTTGTATATTAAAATTAAATCGTCGAGAATGCGCATACAAGGTTTTTATGACTTTTCAAAAAGTTCACAATCTGGTTAGATAATTTTGAATGTCTGTCAAATTTTATTTGAAAAGCTTTATTACATTTTATTTATTAGCATCACTAATAGGTATTCTTTTTAAATTAAATCTATTATAGCAAATTAGGCGAATTTTTCTTCATTCATATTTTATTCAACAAATATGTTCATATGTGTTTAGCACATTATTTTTTAAACTATTTATATTTACTGCATAAGCAGTTTTAAAAAAGTGCACGAAAAAAGTTGACTTTAAATGATAAAAATTTCGCCGAAGAGTGTTTAAAAGTTAAATCGCCGCAGTACAAGAAAAGAAAAAAAGCTCTATACAATATTTCCAGCACACATGCCAATCCCTTGCGAATCTTTGAAAAGTCCACAAAATCCCTGAACTGAGCGCGCGCTCGATGCCGGATAATAAGTCTCAGTAACCGCGGGTCAGACGCGAGCTGGCGCAACAGCATTCGAGCGAATAGCAACAGGTCGTTGTTGACGGGGCGCGACCACCGAATCAAGCCTCGGCGACGACGATTGCTGCTGGTGCGGCGATGCTCGGCGGTGTGGCTGCCGTGATCGACTGGTCGTCAGTGTTCGGTGGCGAGCTTCTTGGGCTGACGCTCCTGGGCGCGCTTCAGCCGCTGCATCAGCAGCGTGTGCAGCTGCTCGACCTCCTTAGGGGCGGCCTGCACCACGAAGATCCTTATGTCGCCCTGGACGTCCATGGCGGTGAGCCGTAGTGACTTGGGGCTAGCGCGCTCGGCCGTCATGCCCGGCCACACCTTCGTGTTCAGCACCAGCCTCTGGGTGCCGGATGCTCTGCCTACCAGTCGTGATTCCTCGTCCCGGTCGTTCAGGCGCAGCGAGCCGCGGCCTCGCTCCTGCCAGCTGCTCGTCGCCTACGAATTCAATTAACGTTAGAGGGATCATCGCTTTGGACAATTGATTTTTAACTAAACAAGAAATATTTGCATATTTATAACTTAAGTAAAACCTAGAAATCATTCAAGTAATATTTAAATTTTACAAGAATTCAATTCCTTTGATATTAATAAAAAAAATGCATAAAAATATTTAAATCTCCAGTCCTATAGGAACCATTATTATGAAAGTTTCTCATTTCCTGCAATGTACATAATGTTATATAGGAAAAAGCTTACTTTGTCGAATGCAAAAAGTTTGCAGTTGATTTGTAAAACATTTGTTTCATCCTCTTCACCAGTCAATAAAGTCACTTCACTGTATTTTCTTTTATTAGCACGATTTGCTTCTTCCAATTCTTGTGCAGCCTGTGAGAGGGTAAGTCCTGGTTTGGTTGTGCTCTTATTACAAACTGCAGCTGCATTTGAAAACATCAGCTCCGAAGCCCCATTTTCATTGGACGTCTCTGCCTTCACCTCTTCTTTCTCTGAATTTTCAGAACTATCTGCATCATGTGCAACGGCTACACGTTCCTTTAAATTCTGTCCAAAAACAAAGCTTGGTGTAGAAACACTTGCAGATACTGTACTTGGTGCCACTGAACTGTTTATGCTGTTTTCGCTTTCCGTGGGGCACTTATTCAAAGCTAAAAATTTGGGTACTTCCTTTTCTGTCTCTTTTTCTTCCTTTGTTTCTTCCTTTTCGTTCTCATTTTCACTCTTCTCACTTTCCTTTGGTATATCATCATCTTTCTTCTCTTCATCTTCAGTTTTTGCTTTCTTTCCTTCAACTACTTCATTTGTCACTTTGGTGAAAGGATTTTGAAATTTAGCAGGCTGCAAGACACTTTTAGTTGTGGAGCTTGTACTGTTCGTTCCTGTCCCAAACAGCGATGGCCTCAGAAGTGCGGTTTTTGGTTTACTGTCACTGGATAATTCAGAAGTATTTACTCCAAAATATTTTCCAAATCTGGATCCTTCGGGAGCCACTGAAACTTTAAAATTAAAAAAATAAATTTGTGGACTTATGAAATATGTTTTAAGTTTACTATTTAATAAATTTATCAATATCAGTATTAACTAGTTTAGTTTAGTGCGGTTTTTGGTACCAAACTGGTTAATATCAATTATAAAGTCACATCTTTACCTCTAGGTCTAATTCTACGGTTCCTGAGCTCTAGTCTGTTGGAGGATGAAGAATTGTTAGGCATACTGTTTGAAGACGAGGAGTTGTCGGAATCTTTCTCGATACCCAGCTTCTCTGCCTCATCTAACCAACATTCAATAATCGTTAACACTCTCTTTGATCTCTCGTCAAAGCTCAACAACTGGTACAATAAAAATCCCACACTCTGTGGACCTCCCGACGGCTTTGAAAGCCACCGGGATTCCCAGAGACAAAAAGAGAAAGAAAAGTTTGAACAACATAAACACCCACCATTGGCAGAGTTATCACTGGACTCGTCGGGGCTGTCGAACTTCATGGTAACCGGCGGCTCGGGCTCCTTGCTCTCCTCGTTGTTCTCTACAAAAAAAAAGAAAGGAAACACAGAATTAAAGCGGCGGCGAGCCGAGAGCCGCGAGGCCGGGCGAGCAAAGCAAAGGAGAGAGGAGGCGAACAGGCGGATCAATCGCAGGACTGGCTGGCGAGGGGCGCTCGCGGCCGCGCGCGCCTCCGGTCGTCGGTGGGCCGAGGGGAGGACGTCCGGGTGCGGGCAGGACGCGCGCACCTCGCCGGGAGCGGCGCTGACCGGGGCACCGGGGCCCCGGGTCACACCGGGAACAGGATGGTAAACGCACCCTTGCAGTCCGCCATTTTTGCTCCCACGGTGTATGCCGCCGATGTATCCGCGACTGGTCTGGACGGTGCACACGGTGTCGCGGGGTCTGTAGAGGTGTTGGTAGCGACCACGGAAATACGGAATGTCTGAAGGCACAGCGCACGCGACGCCTCCTAGTGAGTCTGTCTACATAAGTACCAGCACAAGTGCATTGGAGGGGGCAGGGAACAAGAAGCAGTTTCCCATATATCAGTCAGCAGATGAATAAATATCTTTATAGTATCTTCATGATGTCTTGGCCGAGCCGCTGACCGATATTTTTATGGATGGGAAACTTCTTGTCCCCCTCCATTGCGCTTGTACTGACAGTGGCACTTATGTAGACAGACTCAGTGGGTCTTTTTACATAAGGACTAGCACAAGCGCATTTGGGTCTTGGGGTTTGGGGAGGGGGCATATGTCTTCACCACGTCTTGCCCAAGACAGGATCTAGACCTCCTAGACGATCTTGGTCATTCCCTGACTGATCAAAATATATTTTTACATTTCTTGCTCCTTGCCCCCCCACCCTCCGAAATGTGCTTGTGCTAGCCCTTGCGTATAAAAGATCCAGTCTCTTCTATAAGCACTTGGCTTGATGGCCTACTACACCTGTCAGGATCGCGCATTGCGCAGCTCCTATTATAAAAATAATGTATTTTAGGCCATGGCCACATAAGCGCGTTTGCTCGCGTTTCCCGCGGGGCGCTCCGAAGCGCCCCGAGGGAAATGTCCCTAGTACCAACAGTAGAATTTTTTTTATTTTTTTATATTCCCTGTTCCTATTCCAAATTCACTTCTCCCGGCTCCAACTTTGACGGTTGGACTCGCGGGACCGGCGGGACGTGACTGTGCTATTGTAGAAAGGCTCCGATAGCGGCTTTGGCTTTCTCACGGACAGACGGATCTGATTTCTAACCTACAAGACGCAATTTAATTGTTTTTAGTTTTAACAATATCCATGCTATCTTAAGTAAGAATGCCACCCAATCGCGATTCCAGTGGTGAATCTGGTGAGTACATAAGGATTATAAATAAATTAAGTTTCTATCAAGTACTTATAATAGGTACATACTGTTCAAATCGACGGTGGGAACGAAGAAAGTCCTGGGTCCGAAAGCGTTTTTTTTTTTATAGTAGAGTTTTTATTTACTGTTATACAGCCATAATACAATATAATAATATACATACAAATGTTTACAATGAATCGATTCAAATCTTAGTGCAATTTTATCTCAATATGTATGCAAGAATTCATCGCAACCGTTTACAATTTACTAACGATATCTCGAGTTTTTCTTTATCCCAACCCCTGAAAGCTACTAACTAACTCCGCGAGTGGCTTCAAGAAAAGCTTTACTTGAAGTTTACCTTACTTACTTACTTACTTGCTTGAAGTACCTTCTTGAATTCAAGTGAAGTTACAACTTTCTTGAAACCGCTTTCATTTTGATTAAACAATTATGGAAATTTCTTTTCAGGATCGGATTCTGAGAGCGGCTCAGGTTCGTCTGGATCTAGTCGCAGTGGTAGTCCAGCGTCTTCTCATGCACCAGCTCAAGCTCAGACTCCAAGAGCAACTGCAACTGACCATTCCGATGATGAAGGTGACCATCGTTCAAAGGCTTCTGTGACTAGTCGATCCAGATCTGGAAGTCCAGCTTCCCAGAAATCTGGCAGATCACAAAGTAAATCTCCAGCCAGATCAGGCTCTCGACATTCCAGTGCCAAATCTGCAGCTAGCAATAGATCTGGATCTCAAAGGTCAAGAAGTGGTTCTGCTCATTCGGAACATTCAAGAAGTGCCGCTTCAGCAAAGTCGAATCACTCTCGTTCTGCTTCCCCACAAGGGAGTCACAGATCAGCAAGTCCCAAATCGACTACCAGCAAAAAGTAAAAACAAATTACATTTTAACCGTGCAAGAGAAACAAATGGTTTATGAAATTTACTTATAATTTTTGCTCTTAGATCACCTGCACATCGCTCAGCAACTAACTCGCCAAAAAGTCATGTTTCACGAGCTAGTCGTAGATCTGGGAGCCGTACCTCTCGTAGTAGCAGACATTCAGGAAGTCAAACAAGTAGGCGCTCTGGAAGTCAAACATCCCAAACGAGTAGACGTACAGGAAGCCAAACAAGCAGGCGTTCTGGCAGCCAGACAAGTAGACGTTCGGGAAGCCAAGTAAGCAGGCACTCTGGGAGCCAGACGAGCAGACGCTCTGGAAGTCATGTAAGCAGGCGTTCGGGAAGTCAAGCGAGCAGACGTTCTGTAAGTCAAGCGAGCAAGCGCTCGGCAAGTCAGACGAGTAAACGCTCGGGAAGTCAGGCGAGTAAACGCTCGGGAAGTCAGACGAGTAAACGCTCGGGAAGTCAGACGAGTAAACGCTCGGGAAGTCAAACATCGAGAACCAGCAGAAGGTCGTCATCTGGAGGTTCGCAACGTAGTAACAGGTCGCGAAGCGGCTCTGCGGACAGCAAGCGGTCTGGTAGTGGCTCAAGAAAAAGCAGTCCTAGATCGAGAAAATCTCAAAGCCCCAAAGCGGAGAAAAGTGACAATGAATCCGAGAAATCTCTGAAAATATCCGGTACCTTGACTCAGGTTTATTTTCCTTTCTACTTAATTTTGAAAATTATTTTATAAAAAATTTTTATTTGTTTAGCTGATGATGAGGTCAAGAAACGCAGCCATGAAAGCGACTCAGGATCAGACACAGAAAAGGTGAAGAAAAAGAAGCAGCGTCAACTGATAGATTCAGATTCCGAGCCCGACGACGAAATACAGAGAGTAAGTGCAGAGGCTGCTGAACAACCAACAGCAGACGCTCTATTTGGTGATGCCAGTGACATCAGCAGTGACGACGATGATGAGAAAACAGAAGCGAAGGAGGGTGAACCAGCCGTCGAAAGTAGAAGCCGCAGCAAAAGTCGCAGCCGCAGCCGCAGCAAAAGTAGAAGTAGGAGCAGAAGTAGAAGTAGGAGCAGAAGTCGCAGCCGCAGCAGAGAAAAATCAGAAGATAAGGCACAGGTCCCTGTCATCGATGATGTAAGTATTGAATACATGGTTAAAGTTGATTCGACATTGCTTTGTGTTTATAATATCCGAATCATGTAGTAAAATCTATGAATAAAAATAAATTAAAGAGTAGATGCAACTGATTTTAAATGCACTGATTAATATTTTAGGATGATGAGAAGGAGAAGGAAGAGGAGCCTCCTCCAGAAACGAGGATTGACGTTGAAATTCCCAAGATTACAACGGATCTCGGTAGAGAGATACATTTTGTGAAATTGCCCAATTTCCTCTCTGTAGAAACTCGGCCATTCGATCACGAAACCTATGAAGATGAAATAGACGAGGAAGAGACTCTTGATGAAGAAGGTCGAGCCAGACTGAAATTAAAAGTTGAAAATACGATAAGGTATAACTATTCAATAATAATTTGCCGATTACTACAATAATTTAGTATTAAATATAATGCACCATGACGAAAAAATTATACTTATAGAATATTATTTTATCATTTTAAGATGGAAAGAAATATTCAACGACGAAGGAAAATTGGAGAAAGTGAGCAATGCTAGATTTGTTAAGTGGTCGGACGGCAGCATGTCACTGCATCTTGGTTCGGAAATTTTCGACGTTTACAAACAGCCACTGCAAGGAGATCACAATCATTTGTACATCAGACAGGGTACTGGTCTACAAGGGCAGGCTGTCTTCAGAACCAAATTAACATTCCGTCCTCATTCAACTGAGTCATTTACCCACAGAAAGATGACAATGTCATTGGCCGATCGTTCTCAGAAAACATCTGGTATCAAGGTCTTATCTCATGTTGGTATGAATCCAGATCAAAACAAATATGAGATGATAAAGGTAAGTGTGAAGTTTTATAAATAAAAATTTGTCGATTAACAGTAAAAAAATTAATTTGCTGAATAAATTTACAGAAAGAAGAAGAGAAGTTACGCATGGCGATGCGAATGCAGAGCAAGCCCAAGAAGTCGAGCAGTGGGAGTAGGGGAGCGGCAAGTCGCGCAGCTGCGAATTACGGAAATGATCCTTATCACGACGAAGGATCGGACGACGAGAATGCTATTTCACTTGCGGCTATAAAAAATAAATACAAAAAAGCAGCTGCTGGCGGTGGCGGTGTATCAAAACGTGAGAGAATATTTATTAAAAACTTTTTGTTACATTGGTTTTATAATTTTTTAGTTAATGATTTAAAGTTGTTGTATTTCCAATTACTTGTATAATTAATAATTAATTTCTTTTTCTATTTTAGTTGCTGCAAATATTTATTCCTCCGATGAAGAAGGCTCCGATTTTGAAGCCGGTCGACCTAAGAAACATCCGAAAAGTAAAGCTCTTAAGGATTCAGACGAAGAGTCTAAATCAGGCTCAGATGAAGAAGAGGAATCTGCAAGCGGTGATGAAGAAGAGGGAGAAGCTGCGGAAGAAAATGTTAGCGATGAAGAGTAATACAATTTTACGCTTAAGTTATTTAGTGATATTTATCAAAAATTCATCTCGAATTTATTGTTGAATCACTTATTTTGACGAAAGACGATTGAAAGAATACGAGTACGGTATAATCATGAAGTGATTGTAGAATTGATTCATAGATTCATAGTACTGAACGTAAAAAAACTGTATTTTGTAAAGTAATAAAAATTAAATATTTGTTTTCGTACTTCGCACGTTTTTCATTCAGTAAATCTAAGAAATGGATACAATTAAATATAATAGAATATATGTAATTTTGCGCTGATAGAATATGTTTTATTTTATAATAGAAGTTACAGTCAGAGTTTCTTAATAATAGTAATAATAGTAATAATAATAATTGCAATGCAGAATAGTACACTTACTCGTTATTGTAATCGTTCACAATTAACGAACGAAAATCGTCGAATGTTACAAATGACGGCAGTTAACATAATAACGCACAAGGAGGAGTAATCAATTTCCAGTCTCGACCGCGAGAAAACAAAAGGCGGCGGAGAATGGAAAAAAGCAAACGAATCGCTTCGAAACAACAGTCATCGCTTCGAACGCATTTTCGCATTGTTATCCGTCGGGAGGTTTCCCTCCAATTATACCGGAGTTCAATTAGTCGACGATCGAGTTGTACACACTGGAAACTGTGTACGTGCGCAAAACAACGGCGTTACTTTTTGCTCCTCTTATCGAGGAGACTCTTTACGACTGCGTCGCATCGTAACTACGATATTCTAAACGCTCTCTGAGTAGATAAAGCAAGTCTCGCTTAAGGAAGACTATTCTTAAACACTTTAAGATTCTGTTTATAGTTTTTCTATTCTGCCTTTTTTTTATTTGCCCCTGTGTCGAAAATTTTAAAAATCAGTTGCTTCATTTGTCTTTTCAAGCAGATATTTTATGACATACAAAGTTATCAAAATTTTTTAATTATCTCATTTTTTAAATTATTTTAAAGTATTATTATTAACATGAAATTCAGTACAATTTTTCATAAGATGTACGTAATAAATGTTATAAAATAATTGCAAGTAAAACTATCTCCTTTTAGAAAAAACTTGAAATCAACTAACGTTTACAAAATTTTTGACAAGGATACTTTTATGTATATTATTACACTATTACCGGAATCACGCAGTCGTCATCATTCATACATTAATTCTCGCATCTAGAAAAAAAAAATGAGTCGTAATATCAAACTAAAAATGTTTAGCATTTGCATAGAATACATTCTTTTAATAATAATAACCTTTAACACTACAGCACGTAATAATAATCCATTACTATACAAAAGACAACTTAAATCAATAAATAAAAAATGTATTTCACAGGTGAGACAATTAAGTCTATTGTTCGAAACACGAGTTGCATCCTCCCTCGTGTAATCAATAAATTAAATGCGATTCTCCAATAATGCATCATCGAAAAAGAAATATGTATCATAAATTACGCGTGTGTTAAATTTTTCTGCAAAAATGCAATCGCAGCGTTTTGCGATCAATTTCAAAGTTTACTTCGTGAACTTATTATTTAGTGAGCGCCGATCGGCTGTAAATTATTAATCGGTGTGCAGACTTTGACGTTACTATACTTAAGATTACTCAGCTTATAAATGATTATAAAAAATCGACAAAAGATGAACGCAGCTTATCACAATACGGGAGGGTGTGTGTGCGCAATTTTTTTTATGAAGATAATTAGCGAGTGTTGAACACACTTACAGAGATCTTTTTTTATAATCTATTTAAATCTTTTTTAAAAAACAGTTTCCTTTATAAGTAGTACATACAATCGTTTTACGAGTACCTACTGATTAAATGGAAATTATTTCTCATAAATTGAATTAAAAAATCCATTTTTATAAAAAGGCAATAAAAGACTTCATTATTTTTTTAATTTATCGATATTGCTATTTGAGTACAAACTGCGTTGGTGATAAATCTGCTTCTACGCTTATGAAATATTTTCAAAAATTCATTAGATAAACTGTAAATTTACAATTTTTAATAAAAAAATCAGAAAATCCACTTAAACAGTGGCAAATTTAATTAATTTGAAGTCTTTCAGTGTTAGGCAGCTTTTTCGAAAAATTCATAAAGGCAGTATTTCCCTTTAAACATCTTCATTTCAAAATCTAAAACCGATCAATCAAGTAATTTGCAGTCGATTCCTATAGGTACGTAAATTCATCGAGCGTCGTTCTTTAAGACATGCTTAAAAAGTCTCGTACATCAGTTAATCGATTAAACTAAATTTGCACCATCTTGTGAAAAATAACATAAAAAGACCATTTGTATCTGAAAAAAAAATTGAACAAAAAAAAGCCTCAAAAAACGTCGCTGATAAAACATTCTTTCCGCATAGCCATCTTTCATTCGACATTCGTAGAAGGCATTATATATTTTATTCTCAATACGATATATCCTCTTGTAATTTCTCCTTCGCTTATCGAGTGAGTAATGAGTGGAGTTTACGTTAAACTATGTAAAACAGGGTCCGCTGTTTACAGCGCAATTCGATCAAATCAGCTCCGCGAACTTCGACAATTGTGTTCCTTCCTTATTTTTCCTTTTAATCTTACGCACAATTCTTCCGTTGAATCGAGTTTTGTCCTCACTAAATAAATATTGAATCGCGTTTACAAATTCATACCACTCGAGGAGAGTATTGAACTTCCGAAACGAAGCTACGCTCTACTTTACAGTCTGTACACCGCGCCGCGTCCTCGTCGCTCCGAATGCGGCGTCGAGCCAAAAACGCGGCGAAGACATCAGGGGGGGGGCTCTCCTCCGGGAGCGAAATTTCCGCGGGAGCGATTCCTCCGTCGATGGCCCGGGAGAACCCGGTGGGCGACATCCGGCCCTGGCTTCTCGTCTCTCTTTCTCTCTCTCTCGTTTTCTCGCTCTCTCCCTCTCCTTCGTCTGCCTCTGCTTCTCGCTGCGCTGTCTGCCGGCGGCGAAAGTGCGCTCCGCTCACAGGTCGCTCTCGAGCACCCTCGGGGCTACCGACTCTCAGCAGGCCTGCAATCAAACAACGCGGACTCGTTAGTTGCGCTTCGGAGGATACTCTCGCGAGGGGGGCTCCCTTGATCGCGGCTGCAAGTGCTTTAAAATGCTTATTTTGTTTTTTCTTCACGTTGAAAAATTAGCAGGGGTTAATTCAGAACATTTTATTTTTTTTTTGCATTTTTAATCTTTTTTTTTATGCTTACATTGAGATGCATAATTGAATGAATGAAATAAATCTTTCACAGGTAGTTCCCTTGAAAATTCGAAAACTTTGTAAATGAGTGCATTTGACGTAAACATTATAGTATATAGAAAAGAAAAGAAATTTTGCGTAATTTGGGGTTTAATTACAATTTCGTAACGAGAAAAAAAAGTTACTTTTCACTGGGTCTAAAGTGATACTAAAGCAGAAATTACGTATAATTACACGCTTGGGAAACCTTTTAATTTACTATGAAATTAATTTTCTCCCTTTCGACCACCTACGAAAACTAAAGATGATTCGTAATGAGCATTGAAGTTTAAAACAAAAACTTTCGCCGAACGAATTGCGAGTAATTATTTCAGCAGTTGCGCACGCATAAACGAAAGTAAACCTGAAATGAAACCTCATAAAATTTCATGTAAAATCGACAAAACGGAAATTTAAATATATCCGGCGAATCGAGCGTGCAATTCCAAATTATGCAGAGACGCTTTCGACGAAAAGAAAAGGAAAATGTTTTTGTTCATCTATTGCATCGCTTTAAAATTTTAAAATTCTGTCTTTGACTTCGTCTGTGTATTTTGGAGCAACGGTAAATTTTCCGTGACAGTTCGAAAATCCAAGACGTAAACGCCAGTTTATTAAAATTGCCTAAATAAATCCCGAGTATCCTCTGATCAAACCGCGTATGTAAATTCGAATCACAAGAAATTAAAATGCATAGCTACGCACTTCTCGTACAAAATTAAATACACCAGAAAATTCCTAGTAAAGCAGTCGCCCTTAATTGATTCATATAAAGAGCCTCCCGACGAAAAAAAAAAACAAAATCGGCCGATTTCACCGGGGCGTCGGCTTGACCTGTCGCCTCGTCGTAATAAACGGCCGGGGAGCGCGTCCCACTTGCGGGAGCGGCGTATCAATGCACAGGAGGGGGGGCTCAATTATCGACGCGTCCCGGGGCAATCGACGCGGTAACGGATATCAGCGCGCCGGGGTCCGACCCCCGGGACGGACGCAGAAAGACGCGACGCGCCCGAAGGTTAAGGCCGGAGCTTTCGAGGAAGGACCGATCGCCGCTATATACACGGGCACTTGCGCCTCGTTAGGATGAAATTTCAGACTGCGGGGTGGTGCAGCGCGCGTTTAATGGAGTTTTAAGTAAATTAGCGGCGATCGAGCCGAAAGGAAAGAGTTTGAAGAGGGGCCGGGAAAAATTAGAAAGGTGGTAGATCGACGAATCATTTTTATTTTGGAATTATGCTGTACTAGATGTACTAGATCGACGAATCATTTTTATTTTGGAATTATGCTAATTTTCGTTATGGTATTTGGAAAGAAGAACGCGTTTGAGAATGTGTGCAGCTTAAAATAAGGTTTAAGATTTTAAGTGACATTATTAAAAACAACAAATTTTTAAAAGATTTTAAAGGCGCATCTTTTGAGTTGCAATAAGATGCTCTATTTACTATTATCTTACAAGTAACTTTTGTTATCTTAGAAGTAAACTTTCTTTTTAACGATCATGAGTAATAAACTGTTAGTTATAATAGCCGTGTTTCGACAAGATATCACCGATCTTCGTGATAAAAAAGTAAAAAGCATCGCAAAAATGTTGCGTCATTGGACAATAGCAGCGCCGCCGACATGAGTAGCAGAAACATCGTTAACGGGTTCTGCCGCTTCTTAGAACCGGTTGAAACGGAAGAAACAAAAAAATTAATTTTAATAAAACTAAACAGGGCTTACAAAGTACGGGCGGTCTAATATTAGCCTCCCATATTTTACCGCAATCTTTTTTACGGAAATAAAGACGCGACGTATATCTTGTAATTTTACAATAAATTATCCATTGAAAAATTTTCATTGAAATTTATTAGATTTAAAGAAGACTTTTTTATTTAGTCGATTATTGCTCTATCTATAGATCAGGTGCAATTGTGAAAAATAACTCCATAAGTAAGCAAAATTTAAAATTTCTATACTATTAATTTTTACTATTGATACACTTTAAAATGTAAAAAAAAATAATATTTTAAGTATTACAATAAACGCCATAAATTTACAAAAATACTTTTTTATCGCGTAAAATTTTAACAACAAACATTTACAAACATAACACTGCATTTCCTTTAAAAAGCGTACCTAACTCGCGCAAGAGCGAACGACGCTCGTAAAAATAATCTCGCGAAAAAAGGCAGGCCGACCGACGATAACCGTCATCAGCGCGCGCTCGTCGAGCGAACGGAACCTCGCCGGGCATCCGGAGTCCGCGGACGAGAGCCCCGTCCGAGCCGTCAATTTCCCCGCATACCATCCTCCGTCGAAATAGTGAACACTGCGGCGTGCCTCCGCGAGCGACCTTTACCCGCGCAACTCCCTCGGATGTAAAACCGAAGAAACTCCCGCGGCGGAGAGAACCGCGATCTTCGGGGGATTAATTCCGCTTCCGCGAGCCAACGGTACACGCGCCGGGGAACCCCCGCAGCAGGCGGAAGCCTCATTAGGAGGCCCGTTTGGCCTCGCGGAAACCGATGTCGCGCGCGAGCGTAATTTATTTATTTTTTCCCCCTTTACACGCTCGTTTCGGTGAAAGCGCGATTTTTTTTCTCTCTTGCGGGAGGCTGACGGACGGCCGCGCGCCGGTATTATGCACTGTACTGACTTTGAATGGAGAGGCGCGCGTGAAAGTGTCCCGTCGGCGATAAGAGCCGCCGGCTTTATTGCGCGTTCGTATAAGTGTATCGGCGATTTTGCCCGTTTAATTGAAAAGCGCTCATTAGTATATCGGGGGGAGCTGTTTTCTTCTACTTTCTCCGTCGCTCGCCGATTTGCCGCGCGTGAAAGCTTTTAACAGGGACGATAAAGTAGCCGCGAGGCGGTCATTGTGTCGCGCGGGGCATAATGCTCCATTCAGGAGTCGAGAAATTCTCTTTTATTCCATATTGGTAACGGAAATTTTAATAAATTGGCGAAAAAAACATGGATTTTAAGTATCTCGTTGAGTTAGCTTAGTAGTAAACTTAACTTTGTACGATGAAATTATCGTTTCGAATGTACATAACTATACGTAAATTAATCGAAAAATAATTGTCTACTTTATTTTATTCAATTTTATACTCATTAGAGATAATTTCTACGCTGAATGCTGCTAAAAAAACTTTCTCTCTTATTTAAGATATATAAATTACTAACTGCATACAGCGAACCTGGTGAAGAACAGTACGTATTTTTCTAATAAATAAATAAATTTAATACTACGGAAACTCCTTCCCCGATGATCGGAAAGGAAAGCAAACTCCCCGACGTCCAGCTCGAGCGGTCACCGCGGAGAGGGGAATCTCGGATAGATCTCGAGGGCAATCGGATCGGCTGCAGTTACTTCGCGCCGGGGCCCACGGGAGTCAACGACCCTCCGGCGCGGCTCCCGCGCACCTCGTTACCGAGCGACGTGCGTCGATCAGTCCGCGATCCCCCCAAAGCCGCGAGAGTCCCCCGCGCGGCCTCCGGAAGTGCGCAAGGCCTCGGAGGCGGCATTCAATGTAAATACGAAATTCCCGCGCGCCGGGGCTCGCACGCACGTGCGCGCCGCGCGATGACGAGGAGCAAGCGAGCGCATCAGCCGCCGAGGTCGAGGCTGTTGCGAAGTCAAGAGCGCCTCCTTTTATCGCTCGGCAGTTTCGCCGGCGACTTGACGAAGTTGCGAATTGCGAGATACAAGAGGGGGGGCTGCCATCTAAAGTTGAATTAGTGAGAAATCACTAAAATTAGTGGAATTTCACTAAAAAATAGTGAAAAGAGCTCCACTATTCCGTGATTAGTGGAGTAAGTTCCACTAATTTTAGTGGTTTTTCACTAATTCAACTTTAGAGGGTGGAGAACTTGGCGGTAGTTGGAAAGCTGGTATTGGGCTGCCGTCGTTTAGGGGAGGTCGTGAATAGAGTAGAAGATAACAAGTTTTTACTACTTTAAACTGAGTTAACGTTAAACAAAATTAGTAACAAACAGGCTGATAAGCCCCAAATAATGAAAATAAATGATTCGTAAGAGATTAATAAGTAAAAGTTAATTACGAGAGAGCGTAGTGTATTTTTATTTATGATGATTCAGTCAGAGGTCAGGTCTAGCATATATGAACAGAAAACGCTACTAACTATTTTATCTGCAAATGATTTTTGTAAAAAAAATTAGGCTTCGTTTCAGAAATTTGATATCGTATACCTAAATAAGGTATTCATTTTTAAATTTATGAATATCTCAAAAATAATTAAGTTTTATATGAAAAATAAATGTCAGGGAACAAAAATAAACAATTAAATAACTCATGAAAATTCCAACTTTTTTATCACGAAAAAAAGTAATAAAAGAAACACATACCAAATTTCATTCTCAATCACTGAGCAAATAAGAATTCATTTACTATTAAACTGTATATTTCGAATAGTAATGCACATCTAGTTATAAAAATGTCATTATTAATAACTCGCAAAAGATTACAAAGCGTTTGATCAGATACCATAAAATATTCCAACCACATTTCTTTCATTCTCGACATTTTTGAATAATCACAAAAAAAAAAGGAGACAACGCGAGAAGGGAAGAGACCTTCCTTCGCACCGACACCCCCCTCAAATGCCATCCCGACAAAAAAGCGAAGAAGCAGATAACAAATTTCGTTCTCAACCACTGAGCAAACAAGCCTTTATTTACAATTGCGTTTCAGCGCCTCTGCCTCGCGCTGCGCCCGGCCCATAAACAAAGTCGGAATTTAGTATCTCCGGCTGAAAAGCTCGGCGGCGAGGAATGCGCGGCAGCCACTTTCGAAGGGAGCGCGCGTTACGGCGCCGCGGAATCGCTTCGTAAAATGTTGTATTACGATCCGACAGCTGGCCTTTTTCCTAAATTTAGAGCGGCAGCCGGAGCGCCCTGGCCCACTTTGCACCCGCGATGCACTATTGTGTCCCGCGGGCGGGGCGAAATTCGCCGGCGCCTTTCTAACGGTGTGCTCGAGCTCGTAAAAAAAAAACGGGTCGACTTCGTTTTGCGCTCGACGGAGTCGAAGTGCGCCCGATGCGCCGAACGAAATTATTGCGGCTTTTTCCGAGAAAACTCGGAGTCTAGCTTGTAAAGAGGCTTAGGCTGTTAAATTATCAATGCACTTTCGTTGCTTTCTAAAGATGCGATGATTCGTTTTTATAGTTACCGGGCATTGCGATAAAAGTGCAACCTTAATAAATCGCGGCTGTTAAAGGCTGTAAAACCGCGAGAGCTGGGCAAGAAAAAGAAATGAAACTCATTAACTCTGCGTGGAGAGCGATTAAAAATTCTAAATCGTAAAGTCTAAACGGTTTATTAAAATCTAAAAAGTGCAAATTTATTTTTCAAGAAAAAAAAATTCAGAAGGTAAAAGACTCTGACATCTGCTGCTCGTAGCAAATTCAGGTGTAAATTTTATCGGTCGACAGAATTTTTCAATTTAAAAATCTCAACTTTAAATAAAAAAAACGAAGCTACCGTACGGAGTAAAAATTACCTCGCTGCAATGTTACGTAAAATCCCATTGTCGTAGAATTCGCGGTCGATCCGTCCCACTTGCGCCTCGGCGTCTTTTCCTTTTCCCCCCGGTCGACGTAAAAGGAGGATGCGCGGCCGCCGCCGGCAGAAAATTAGCCGGATTTCCACGGCGCCGTGACCCCGCGCGCCTAATTGTTCTAGATTTCAAGGTCCTGTTGCGCGGGAGCGCAGGCCCAATTGCGCGCGAAAAGTCGCGCGCCAGCGAGCCGCGGCTCGTTCTTTTCCCGGCCATCCGAGACGATCTCATTCTTTTATTTTTTCAAGTGAGGCGGCTTCGCTCGAGCGCGCCTCCGAGTGTCGTTAGCTTCCTTTTTTTTATTACATCGCGCCGCGGTAATAATAGGAAGACTTTTTTTTAACCTCGTCGCAGTTGATTTGGTACTAATTGCTCACAATCCTTGAAATTGAGGATCGCTGAAGGCTTAAAGTTTTGTGCAGAATGTATATAAATAACGTCGTTTTATGTCTTTGTTGACTGTTTCGATTCACGATGCGTTTAACGGACAGTTCAATAAATTTGTTATTGATAAACTGAATATTATATAAAACAGTATGTTAATTTTTATTAAGTTGAATATTTATATTTATTTATTTATTTATTTATTTAAATCAGTATTACATCGTAATCCTACTATAGGCAAATAAATTGCCCGTATCTTATATACTAGCTTACATACTAACTTAAAAATAAGATTGCAACTTTTATATGTATTTTCTTACTAGTATAAACAGAAACGTATTACAGTGCTTTGAAGTTATATATGTTTTATCTATAGGTTGTTATCCATGCTTTCAACTTCCTTTTTATAGTTTGTTTGTTATACTCTAAATTCTTTAATTCATTTGGTAACGAATTAAAAGTTCTTATCGCAATTATATAACTGTTTTTGTTACTGACTGATTTAGTTACTTTAGGCATTTGAATTATATATTAATTCGATAATTAAAAAATTTTGTAAACAAATATTATTTCATTTCATCATCTTCTCTCATAAAAAATCATTTGCTTCGGGTCAAAGCTGAATTTTTTTTCAGAAATACATTGATTTTTCTTATGAAAATCCAAGCATTTTGCACAATCATTATTTAATGCTAACGCAGCATGCATCTAGCCGCAGTGCACCTGAGAAGGTGCGCGCACCTCTCACCCCGTCATTGTAAAAAAAAAACCTCCCGCGCAACAGCGACCTCGCGCGCCCCTCGGCTAGAATTCCTCGCGCCGAAAAATTCCGGCAACTCGCGAGGCATTTCAAAAAGACTCCCGCGGCGCGGACGGGTTGAAAAAAAAGGCCGGTGCGAGAGAAAAGCTACCACGGCAACAAGTGTCCCTCCCCGCGGGCAGATACGCCCCGGCGGCGCGATAAACTCGTCCTTAAGGAGTTGCGAGTGTCGACGGATTAAGCGAGCCGCCCGTCGCATTCCCTCCCTTGACTCTTGACCGCCGCGGTTATTTATATATATATGCGCGCGCGCGGCTATCTACCCGCGTAACTGCGCGATTTTTACCGGCGCGTCGCGGATCGGCTGCCGCGAGTTATGCCGCCCTTTTATTCCCGATGCGAGCGCTGATGCCTTTTTCAAGTTTCCACGATTTTTTACACGCGCGGAATTGCGGAGGAACTCGAACTCACGGCACAGGGAAAATATTGTATTATACGCTTTTGCGGAGGTGCAAGTGCAGTTATTACGGTGGTAGTGAACGAGGAAGAGAAATGTCATTTTAATTTAATTGGCGGATATTAAAAGACGTTGAGTTTGTTATTAACATGTAATGAAAAATTATCTGCTGAAAACAGAGTATTGGATAACATAGTTATAAATGGTCTATTTTAAAATTAAAATAAATCTAATTTTACTCTACATTTTACTATCACACTCTAACGTTGAATTAGTAAATTGTTTTTTTACTAACTCAACTGTAGAGGGCAGATAATTAATTCAAAATGTAATATTTCTATTACATTTTTTTATAGATTCGAACATTTCAAATTTTTTTATTGGCATTAATTAAGATGAAGTGGCGTTTGCTTGATAAGAATCTGACGGGGAAAATATAAACACGGAAACTATTTCAGATTTCGAAAAGATATATTGTTGAAGGCAATTGCGATGACATGAATTTTCATCAAGTGACATCAATTGGAGTTGCTAGCGATGGAAATTCATAGCCGCAATATAGTTGCAGCGATGGAAAAACTCGTAAACACGTTCTTTATGATATGTAGTTATGCAGAATAACGTGTAATTAAAGACACTTAATAACAAATACTGCGTTGTCACCTTTTCTTGTTTGTCCTCTTTATCGCATCTGACGAGGTATCTCAATACCTCTTACTGACACTGCTGAATAATCGCCACGAGAGTAAAAGCACCGCATTGAAAATGAAATATTTTACTTCTATTTCAAAAACAACACCGACACTCGTCATTGCTCATTTAGTCATTAAATTCACCCTTAAAAAAACATTAAATACCCGTGACTCTTAAAGCCCATCCTTTAAAATTTTTCCCTCCTAAAAGCCAGCGCGAAGATACGCAACTCGAACTAAAAGCACGCAACGTACATCAGGAACAATCGATAAAAAAAGATCCTCACCTTCGCCTCGCGAGAAACCACAAATTTCATCGAGGCGCAGCAAAGGGAGGATCGCGACGCACCTGAAAGCCTCTGCGCTCGCTTGAAAAAAAAAGAACAAGAACCAAGAAGCAGATACCCACGTAAGAAGGGAGAAATCACTCGCATGCCCGTGCGCTTTTCACGGCCGGCCTTGAGGCACGCAGGTGAATTAATGAGCGGTGCACTCGCGCGCGCAAAAAAAAAAAGGAGAAGAGCGATACGCGCACTGCACTCCCCCCGCGTCCGTCCGCCGCGAAATTATCGCCCCGTCGGGGGGGCCGGTGCGCGCGCTAATCCCGGCGCTTTATCGCCTCTAAGCGAACGCTAATTTGTCGCCGCGAGCGAGGCGTCGGGCTGCTCCTTTTTGCGCGCCGGCCGGCCTTACCCCCCGCGCCCGTTGTTTGTTTTCAAAGGCTTTTACGGGGGGATTTTATCTTACGTTTTGACGCGGAAAATGGATGGCTGGAAAATTTATCGCGGCGCTGAGGTGCCTGAGCTTTTCGCTCCTCCGCGGTTGTTTTTTAGAGTCTACGTGACGATGTGCTATTATTTATTTGTAGATTAAAGATATTTTTTTTTTATAGGCGTGATCATTGTTTAACTAGTAATATTGAAAGCAACATGATTTATATTTTTGTAGGATTTGCTGTTGATTAATTGCGTACAAACGTAAAAATTGTGATTGGAATCGATCGCATTTTTGCTCCTCGCGGTTCGTGCACCAGTTAATATTATGCGCTGTGGCTAAGCCTAAGCGCTTTTTAATTAATTTAAATAAAAAAAATATTAGATGATTTGAACGTATGAAACTTAAACTACGCAAAAAAATCATTTATCGCCCTTTTTAACTTGATTATTATTAAAAAACCAACTTTGAAATATTTTAATTTTTTTAAGGGAAAATTGATTGCTAAAAAAAATCGCTTAACTCCTCGAAAAATGAATCCTATTAAAATAATGCACTTACTGAACATTTCAAGTGCATAGCAGCTTGAGTTTATATCGCGCTCAGTTACCTCATGCTCCTCATACGCGAAATTCAAACAGTTGTTTAGACGCGCGTTTATAATCGCCGGCATTTAGCTCTGCCAAGGAGTATTTCAATATATGTGAATTGAATGTTACGCATTTGAAGTATGCTTTGAAGTAAATTGCTGGAATTTGATATTAATATCGCGGAAAGGAATTACGCGATGAAAATCGCTAAACGCGCGAGGCACTCGTGTGCCGGAAAAGCGATAGTTTAATACGCACACAAAAAGAAAGAAAAATTTATTTTATAACTTGATTTATAAATTTAAAATTTTCCTTGTTATATCGATATATTTTCGAGCGACGATTGTTGCAAGTTTGAAACGCGATTACATGCACGTAGAATTTCAGTTACAATTAGGTATGACTTTAAGAGCCGTGCGTGGTATTTATAACGGTAATTAAGTCAGCGCGCACTTATTGCTATATTAGTAGCTGATAATGTTTATTTCTCGATCGTTAAATTTATAGATTGCTATGCAAATGAGATCGGCGCAATCAATGCGCAAGTAAACTACATTTAAATCTCCATTGAGAAAGCTCTAGAGTCGGAGCAATTAGCAGCACCTTTTAAACAGTGCATTCATTAACACTCATTAAAGTTAGAAAAAATTTTGTAAAAAAATATCGAATTAGAGAAAATCCAATAACCGATAGAATTTCTCACGTCGATTCTAACGATCCATTCGTTAATATCCGCATTCAAAATCTTTGCCATTATTTCATTTAAAAGAAGAAAAGACCGAATCTTTACGAATCAGCATATTTAAATGCAGCGCAATTATTTTATTAAACATAAGAAATTGCATATTTTCGCGAATAATATCCGCGCGGAAACAGTTTGAGCAAAAGCAAAACAAATCGCGAAGCGCAAACGTTGTCGAACGCACGCTCCCGGGCAATATTGACCACTTCAGCGAGCGCGAAGCACGCGGCTCTCGAAAAAGAAAAAAGTCCCCTCGAAAAGCATCGCGCGGTTAAGCCCCGTCAACGGTATATGGTCCGCGGCGGCGCTTAATTCGACGGCTCGGAAGCAATAACGCCGCGAGAATTCGCTTCTTTGTGCCTCGAATTGCCAATAATCCGGGCGCGACAATGCGCGGCTCGCCGCCGGCGGTCGCCCCGAAATTGGGTCGTTTCCGCGGCGGTGCGTCCGCACCGACCCCACTCGCGAGATCGCGCTTACATAATAAGCCACGGTATATCGCGCGAACGGCTCGTTTCTTTGTTTTATCGCCGAAATGGAATCGAGCGTTTTTTTTTTCGTTTAGCGGTTTTTTTTTGCCGGTGTGCTGATTTGAGATTGATTCGACGAAGCGATCGATGGGTATTAAGCCAGATTCGCAAGGGGATTTTCGGTGCTTGCGTTGGCTGCAGATTCATCGGGTGGAGATTGTAATAGTTTGACTTGGTGAGAGAGTCTCTTTGCTGGAATTGGTTTAACTTAATGGAAGACTCCTTTCATTCGGTTCATGCTCTGCCGGCTTGGAAATTCGCCAGTGTAATCTCATAAAGTGTATTTAAATTCGTTGTAAAGCTTTTTTTTAAGGGAACTTTAAAATTAATTTTCTTTTTCGTATTTTATCCGCGAATTTAACAATTCATATTCATTGAAAAACGATAATTTCTTTCATGAGGACAAGACAAGGTAGAATAAAAACACTTTATATAAGCTGCAAATGAGTCTTTATCTGACTAATAAAAACGAATAAAACCGCATCGAACTTTTAACTAACATAATTCTTAAAAATTTGTAATCCCTTGAATCTCCACCCAACGCCCGATAAAAAGATCCTCCAATCAACAGTAACACCAATTCATGAGGTATCAACCGCGACCAATCATTCCAAACCGCGCGTCCGGGATGTAACAAAAAAAAAATCGCGCTCTCCTCTCAGCAGACGAGATAACAACGAGGGCGCGGCGCTCGCATCCACCGCGTATCTCAATCCTGTCCTCTCCGTTAGACGAACCGCGCGGGCCTCAATATAATCGCGAGGCGAGCGCGTGGGCGACGGATTCTACCTGTTTTCCGAGTCTGCCCACGAATTCGAACTGTATTACTCGCAGCGACGGATAAGCGGCCGTTCGACGTCGCGAAACTGCCGGCTTGACGCTTTCCACCGGGACCCGGAGATGCGGTTATCCCGGATCGAGGTGTAACAGGAGTTAGGGGATCTGGAGGCGCGTGGGTGGGGACGCCGAGCAGTGCGATAACGATTGCGTGTTCGCGATAATGCTGCCGGGTGTTTGAACGGAGTGCTTAGATTCCGCGGAGAGGTTCTTCCAACTCGAACGGTTACTGATTTATTGGAATGCGCGCGTGACGTGGATTAAGCGCTCGAATTATTTGGATTGTTTTTAGAAGACTCTTTTGGAATACGTTGAGTAATGAATGAAATAAACTTATTTAGTCAAGTTTGAATAATGCATTAAGATCAAATCAAATCAACACTAAGCAAATTTACATATTAAAATATTTATGATACTGTTGAAATAGTGTAAGCATTTTATAAATTTTTAAAAAAAATACTATACAGTAAAATGTTGATAATTTAGTCATTTGCTGTATTGAATATTATATTTACAATTTTAAATAATAAACAATGCAAAAAATAAATCAATAAACGAAACAATCACTTAGAAAAGTGTCTTTTCAATATCAACCCCACGGATCAATAAAGGCTTAAAAAAAAACGAAAATATTATTGTATTTACATGCAAAACTATTATCCCATTCCGAACAATCACGTCGGCCTTGCAACCCCCTGGAGAGCCCTCGACCCTCAAAGTGGTCCAAGCGCCAATCGACTAAATAAACAAAAATACAATCGGTGGGCGTCATTAGGTCTCGGCGGCACGCACCCAGAAGGAAAAACAAGCCCGGCGGGAGGGGAGAAAGGGTGAGTCACGCGGGCGCGGAGAAAGCTATATAATAGGAATACGAAAAGCGAGCGGTCGGTGTCCCGAGCCTCGGGAGATCGATTTTCGTGGCGCCCGCGGGACATTGCGACACGGACTGCGTACTGCGGTAGCCGAGCTTTTTCGAAAATAGACACCGCCGAGCGCTCGGTTTCCACGCGGCCGCGACCGAACCCCCCCTTTTGATATTAAAAATTAAGTTGATAAGGTCTAAAGTTTCAGGCTTTTACGTAAAATTCCTAGCCTCTGAATATGAAAGAGTGTATAGTGCAGAATAAGCGAATATTAGTTATAAATTTATCTAAATTTTCATCATTTTTTATTTAATTTGAAAGTTTATTTTGAAAATCGCTAAATAGAAAAAAGTAATTTATTCACATTGCAAGTACATCTTTCCATAAAATGTTCCTTAAATGCTTTGCGAAGTAACTGATCATTCTAATATCTAGCCGATAATAAAAAAATTAAAGACCCGCGTAATGCGTACCCGAGAGTTCCGCTAGAAAACTTAAGCATTAAAAGACACGCCATGGCGAAATAAAAAGTTAAATTTTAATCTTGAACAGCGGGCAGCATTTGTCGAACGGCATAGTAAAACAGCGCTTTCGTAACGGTGCCATTCTCGCGGCGCGATTTCGTATTCCAGCGTATTTTCATCAGCATATTTGAATTTTCCACTGCAGCGCGTCGCGCGCTCCGACGTCAAAATTTTATGAAAATCAAGCAGACCCGTCGCATCGCTATATACGATGCGCCTACGATGCCATTAGGCAACGTCGACTCGCCCCTGAGTCGAGTGCCTCCGAAACGCTTTTATTTTCGAGGATCTGCAGCTGATCAAAGCGTCCGATTTCCCGGCCGCAAAGTGCGCGCCATTAGGGGATTCATTAAGCGAAGCGGCATTTTTTGAGGCGATTAGCGCGGGCCGATCGATGGACGCGCGGCGTATCCAACTTTTTGTCCCGCGTTTAGAAAGCTCGCCGCGCGGATTCGCGATCATTTATCTTAAAAGCTCCTCGGTGAAACGCTGCCGAGCGCGATCTTAATTAACCCGGAAGATCATTACGCTACCTATCGATTTCACTGAATAGTCATGAGAAAAAAATTATGCAATGCGCTGATAACTAGAAAGCCGACCTTTCCTCATTGTTCGCCGCTGCTTTTTCATTAGATGTGTGTAATTCGCTCCGACTGCTTTACCGCCTCTGCGCTCCGTACCTTTTTCTTTTCGTAATTTTCTTTTACGGTTTCTGGATTCATTTTTATCTCCCGGGCATTTATGAATGCTACTTGGATGCAATGTTTATCCAACGTTAAACTGGTTTTGCGCGCGATCAGTAAAATTTTACGAAGAGAAAATTGAATCTTTAGCTTTTTTTGTGTGAAATTTTTCCTTGCTTATTTTGAAATGCGCGGTTTGACTGGAGAACGGGATGTATAGTTAGGGGGTTACGGATACAAGCAAATAGCCCATTCTGTTGTCCCATTTCACGAATACGACGCTATGTATCTTCCACGGTAATCGACGCTCGTGAGGGAAATGCCCTGATCAATAAGAGAAACTGCCTTATACTCGTATATTTTCCAAGAAAAATCAAAATTTAATCCAAATTCTAAAAAATCTTATGTATCAGTTCTAAAAATTTTATTGTTTAGACTGGGTTCAACGATTATTTTAATATAAAATGCAAGAATCGTCGTTAGAGTACTTCTAGCCCGAACAAAAAATCCTGTATTTTTTATACCAAAAGTGAAAAATTCACTCATTTACATAAAATTATGCATTTATTCGAATATAGAACAAACAACAAATTATCTAACTCAAAGTTTCTGCAAATAAATTGTCACTTATTTTATTTTCAAGAGAAAAAATGGAGAATATTAATAAAGTAAACTATTACTCTTAGAAAACTGAGTAGGAAAATTTACTATAAATTATTTGAAACGGCCGTAATATGAAAAAAATATAATTAAAATATAATTCTCATATTATGTCCCCGGGGACATAATATGAGAAAAATGACTATAATCCTTGGAAAAATTATAATTTCCATAATAGAATTTTCCATAATTGCGATAATTTTTATAAAAAATTGTAATTTTTTCCAAAATTGATGGTAATTTGTATCTCGTTTCAAGTTTGTCCCCCACCCCCAAGAATTCATAGTAAATGTTCCTCTACCCTGAAAAAATAGGTTAGGAAAAATTACTATTTTTTTCGACCTACTCGACCTACTATAGTAACGACGTTTACATTACATTTACTAAAATTACATTTACTAAACTCGTAGCAATTTTTACTAAACTTTAGCAATTTTTATTTAAACTTTTGTAATATCTCATAGAAGTATA
>JAXIUT010000001.1:25876695-25888666 GCA_035586675.1 Eurytoma californica | reverse complement strand
TTATGTGATATTTATTATTTTAGTATACCATATTAAGTATAGAAAAGACTGCATTTTTCCAATTTATAAGACTGAGCATTGTGGCCGTAAAACGGCGATTTGTGTATACCTTGACCAAAGAAAATGTGACCAAAATGTATTTTATTTATTTTTAATGTATATTGCACATATATTCCTAAAAAAATCTATCTATCCCTAAAAAAATGTCTAATCAAAGAAAAAAAAAGGGGGGGATGCTCCGTACACGAGAAAATTCCTTAAGGATCAAACGCCTTGCCTCGCGGAGATCACTCATCCGGCACAACAAACACTGCGCCAAAAGGAAGATCGATTTGAGAGGCCGCGGGGGAACCTGTCCCCGCGAGTCGTTGCTCTCGTTAGAGCCGCGCGGCGAGGCCGTGGGCATGCACGCGCGCGCTCATCGTCGCCGGCTCATGACTCACGGCCTCCTCTCGTCGCCTCCTCTCTTTCTCTCTTTCTCTCGTAGCTTCCCTCCGAACTGCGCTCGAGCGGCGAATTAATCGCTCGGCGCGGGCCTCCCTCGCGCGAATCTAGATCCGCGAGCGCGCGTTAATTGAAAATACAGTTGGGCCCCGCGCCGGTGCGAAATTCGCGGCCAATTAAAATTATTTAGGTGGGGCATGCGCGAGATGCTAAGAGGTGGAATGGCTTCGAGGTTTAAGGTACCGATGATACACTTGATTGAAGAATTGTGAGTTCCGTGAAAAGTGCGCCGTGAGGCTAGCATATAATACTAGACATTTTGTTAGGAAGAAAATTGGTGCAAAAAGTGCAATAAAAAAATTGGCAAATAATACCAGGTTTTTTGCAAGACCTTTTTCTAGACATTAATAAAATTTTATAAAGTCTATTATGCTATATATCAGACTTTTCCCGGTCTTTTAATCTCTTGAGTATACTCGATGACTTAAAAATCAATCAAATTAACACTGACATTTAAGTTCAACACTCAATAGACGAATGGCTAATTCATTTTTTTACACGAAATTAGAGTGTTTCTTATTTCTTTCGCCGAACTTTATGTTAGTTTAAATAAAATGCAGTCAAGGCGTCATCTATTTCGCCGTTTGAATGTCAAGAGGATAGCGAGTTATTTTTTTCCGGGTGGTGCTCATTATTTATTGCACGAACACTTCGAAATGCGATCTCGTTGTTTACATTATTCATCGCGGCGAGTTATGTAGGCATTCGTTTTAAGCGGTGGGCTGCATCGAGCCTGAAAAATTATTAATAAAGTCGAGCGAAAAAAGGAAAATGTTAAACGAGTACTTACTACGCTGTACATTCGTAAGGGAAGGCTTCTGGATGAGTATACTCGGCGAATTTCACTCGTGCCAACAGGTTAACGAGTTTCGCAAGTCATCGAGTAATTTTTACTACAATCCTTTGTAATTGACTTTTTTGGGCGGAATTTAGCCGAGCACTTAGCAAGAATGATTTATGCCTTTTCTCGGTACAGTTTTACGAAAAGTATCAGTATACGAGCTCGCACGACCTTTAAACTATACCTACACAACGAAAGTTATATACACACCGTCTAATGTTTCAGTACTCCTCCATCACTTCCTTCCATTTCTACTTACAAAAAGAAAATTAAAAAAAAAAAGAGATAAATAAACGATCAACATATCCGCAATAAACGATCGATAGCGTCGAAGCCGTACGATTCTGTAATGATAAACGGAGGAGTAGTCGGAGGGGGAATCGCAATGCAAGCCCCGGCGTTTCGGAGCACGCGCGCTTAAAAGGCTCGGCCGGCGTGAGTCGCATAACCGGAAACCGACGAGAGGGAAGGAGCGAGAGAGACGCACACAGAGAAAGAGAGATATACATCGATAGATACCCGAGCGCAAGATTTAAGATTTTATTGTTCGACGCGGCCCGCGCGACTTGCAAAAAATCGCCGGATGATCGATGATCCCGCGGGCGAGCGCGAGAACCGCCGCGTCGGCCTAATTGCACTTTTTCACGCCCCGAGGAAAAATAAACGGCGACGACGATCGCGGACCTTCGGGTGTGTGCATAACCCGCGCGGAGAGTTTCGCACGCTCCGCGAAATCTCTTTTTCCTTCCTTCTCTTTTCAGGATAACGCTGACGCCGGCGCGATATCTCGCTCGCGGGAGCCAATAAATTTGGCGTTTCTGCCGAATCGACGGGGCGCGCCTAGTTTCTCGCGTTTTTTCGTTCGGTTCGATCGATCGACGTCGCGGCCGAAATTGGGATCGCGCTTTAAAACACGCCGAAGGGTGTTGCGCAACGCCGAAATCGAGCCCCGTGTAAATTGCTGAAATATCAATTTTTTTTCTTTTTATTCGGCCGAGGAGGTGATTTATGGGCCCGTCGCTTTTCCACGGCGCGCGCGCGCCGCGTGCGCGCTTGTTAGTGCGTTTGTTGCGCGAGTTGTAATGGGAGTCGCTTTAAATGCACGAATTCGAAGATCATAGATTTCGTGGCGCGTACGATTTCAATGGTTCCTGTGATGCAAGTAAATTTTAACTTTGGTCGGTCGAACGTGTATATAATATTTATTGCAAATCTTTTGACGCGAGAGAATTAAAAAGTTGTTTGTCAAAATAATCTCATTATTATTATAGTTATTCTAATCCTATTATTTCGTAATAGTTTCAAAATGTACTTTGTTTGTAAGTCTACTTATCGCTACAGTTAATAAGCTGTTTAGTGGAATTACCGAAAAAATATTTGGGATCTCCTCGTTAAAAGAAAATTTTTAGAGCTTCTGCTTCTCGTCAGCTTTGCTCTTTGAACAGTGCTATATATATAAAGGGCATAAAACGACAAAGTGTACGTAACCTAAATTTCGTCAGCAGTTTCAGTGTTGAGTCAACTATTAGTCCGGGAGCAGAGGCCATCCTTTTATCTTTGTCGTATCTCTTAATTACTTCTAAATTTTTAATTAGAATCCTAATGCCTAATTGAAATTCCGATTATCTCTGTTACAGTATTTTCTACGATAGAGACTGTCTAATTAGGATTTTGCATGAAAAATTCCATTAGATCCGTCAGATAGAGTATAAAAAAATAATCGATACGTATTTTTTCTTTTTTTAATTTATCACTTATTAACAAAGTAGTATATCTATATAATGTTCACGTCATCGCGACTTAACAAATATCAGTAATAATCATTGAAATGAAAAAAGAAAAAATACGTGTCGAATATTTTTCGATATTCTATCGGATGCAGTCAATAAAATTTGATTTAATTTTTCATGTAACATTTCAACATACTGTTCCTTTTACTTTTTATAAAAAAATTTATTTTTTCATCACTTATCGTTAATACACGAATAATTTTTCAAATAAAAATGTATTTACATAAATGTTTAAAAAATAATGTTTATATTCAAAATAATGTTTCTATTTAAAAAATAATGTTATTATTCAAATACTGTATATATCTACATAAAAAAATATTAAATTTGCCAATTACATCCATTATACACCCATACATTTATCCCAGTCGCGTTTATGTGAATCGAGGCGAAGATTATTTTTTTTACGATTCAATTGATTTCACAGCAGGTACGAGCGAACCAAATTTTTTCCCATGCATCGAACGCGCAAGCGTGCACATTCCCGAACAAATTCGAACCCGCGCAAAGCCTCCGGTAGGAAACGCGCAGGCTTTGTCCCCTCATTAAAAAGGCATTCCCCCTCGCGATAATTAAAACCTCTCGTATACCCGCGACACTCCAGACGCGACCCCCATCGAAAAATCGGCTCGCGGGGAGAGGAGCCGGTCGGGCAGGAGGCCCCGGAACAATGCGCGCGGTGCGTGCAGCTGCAGGCGCATCAACAAGTGGCGCGGGTCTCGAAAAAGAAAAAAAAAACGAAAAAAAAAAATAGCGACGAGCGGGTAGGAGGAGGACCCGGCGAGGAGACGATCCGGGAGGACGGACGGAGGAGGCGAGGCGCCGATAAGGGAGAAAGTACGCCCGGGATTTTTGCGGGGATCCCTCGTGGAGCAGGTGATAAAGCGGACGACTTCGCCGCGATTCTTTTTTCTTTTTTAGAAGATCCCCTTTCCTTGTTATTCCACGTGCTTTTATCTCCTTTTTTCGTAGGGATCGAGATTTGTGGCTTTAATCGCGACGTTCGCCCCTTCTTTCTTTTACCCCAGCGGCGATGCCGCTAATTGTGCCGTTACTTCGGGATTCAATTTTGGCGCGTTTTTCCGTCGCTGATGAATTCACGTTTCTTCTTTTTCACGGGCGGATAAAAAGCCGCGCTACGTTTTAGAACCGCGGAGAAAGTTTAAAATCGCATCTTATTCACGGCCGCGTAATTGGCCGGCGAACCTTTTCCCTTTTTTGTGCGGGCCTTGAAACACGAGGAGTCGCGTGCGCCGTGCTCGACGCCGAAAATGTTACGGCATTGACGTCACGCGAGGCGTTTGAAAGCATCGGTAATTGTTTCGGAAATTAATATCTTCTTGAACTGGCCAATTTCGCTCGCTGCTGTAAAGCGATAAAAGTACCCGATGGTATTTTCACGGAAGTTTTGATGTTCGCAATGGCAATGTAGGTGATGGTGACTTTTTTATAGTTCGGTGATTAAAAGCTAAAGTAACTGTAAAAATTGAAAGCTTTCAAAAGTACTTGAGAGGCATTTTAAAAATTTTATTGCACACGTCATAAGTAATCAGTTTTACCATTTATAAAAAAATGTTTAACTTCGCCAAAATCTTAATAAATTTCATAAAAAGTCTCGATTTTTAAAATAAAGGATTACATTTTCAAGAACAAAATTATGAATTATGAATAAACTATCGCATTTTATTAAGATTAAAATAATGAAAATCTTACAGGACTAGAAGGATAATCAAAATTAATTCTAATGCAGCCTCCGCGCCAAAGCCCTAAATCAGCCCGCAGCACGACGAACGTCGTAGGCACTTTTCAGCGTCAGCGAATCGGCATGGCGATCCGCGCAAAAAAGGGTCGGAGAAAGAAAACGCGGAGTAGGAAAGGAGGGCAGGCGAACGCACGACGACTGGAAGAGAGAGAGAGAGACGGGGAGAAAAAAGACGAGCGGCGCAGCGGCAGATGGCGATCGCGAAATACGCGCACGAGTCCCGGGGCGCGCGGGAGGTGAGGCATTATACGCGTCGTCGAGGCGAAAAGTGCCGCGGGGGCCAAGGAGGGAATTCCTCCGCGGGCGACACTCGTGAATGGGCAGAGATGCTCCCGGCTCCTTTCTTTTCTCCGTCCTCCGGTCGCCGCTGCGGACTAGATATATATACGTGTGTACCGGCGCGCGGGGATCTATACGGCTTTTCTCCGGCGTGCCCGGCCTTGCGACCCGCGTCTCTTTGTCGATCGGAGTCCTTTAGGAGGGCACGTCGTTAAGACTCTTTTCTCTTCTCGAGGGAGGCTTCCGGGATGTTGCGTTTGTAATTGGTGGCCAGTCGAGTGTGCGCTTGGAGTGGGGCTGAGGTATGCGGCGATGAAGTGATATTTTGAAAAATTCTCGGATTTTATTTGGAAAAATCAGCGTTGCGGAAAACTTTGTTGTTGCAAGTAGAGTGGGAAAAGTTTGAGGAGTATTATGAATTTTTTTTTTTAAATTTCTATTACAACTGCGATGAAAAAAAGTTCGACCCGATTGAATCGGTATATGTGAAATTTGATTGATTCCTTTTATCGAATTAGATTTATACGTAGGAAAAGTATATGTAATGGCCTTCATTAAAAACAAGCATTCCTATAAAAGTAAAGAAATGCGCCATTAATGTAAGTAAAAGTGCACAATAGAGAGTTAAGAGAGTTTAAACTTTTAATTAAAAGTGACGATCGTTAGTTTGCGACTCGCTCGTTACTACTATTAAGTTTTTTCGTCACATTTTTCTCGCTGCTCATCACAAAAGACTTTAAGCGGCCATTCTTCCTTCAACATAATGAAGCACGTGCATAAGTCACTTTTAATCTTCGCGTGACTTTTACGATTTTCGGTTATTATGTCCTTTCACGAAAAAAACAAAACGCGAAACCTCATTTAAAAACAATAGATACTCTCGCTAAACACGTAGTTAGTCCAGCAAATTTTGGAGAGATTTGTAAAACAATTTTCAAACGTGCAGTGCATTTTGATAGTTTCTGTAGGTCATAATTATGGAAGACATAAACAATTTACTTTTAATGATGTTTAGACACTTGCAATTACAGTAAATAAAAACATAATGGATTCATTGTACAAATAGTTTCATTAAAAGTAAATAAACGTACCAATAATATTTTTAATCATTAAACTAGTCTTTTCAAGATAAATTACGGTGCAATTTTGTCTTGAAGACGTCATAGTAAAAAATGACCAATTTCACTGTTTATACGCCACTTACAAATAATAAATTTCCAGCGAAATTTTATCATAAAACGCAATTAAATTATCATGTACACTTATAAATCAAAAACAAAGTACGCTCATCCTACAGAGTAACCCTTAACTGCCCCCACAAAAACGCTGAAACAACGCAACGGAAACCCCTGCGATACCGAAAGTCCCACTCGCTCCGTCGAAGAGAAAAAAAAATCGCATTTAAAAGCCAGCAACTCGAAGTAGCATTCTGCGCTTAAAAACCTTTTTAAATATCCGGGGAAGCGCGTGGCTCCGGGTCCGCTCGTTGCGCGCGCACTCGAATTACCCCGCATTCCTGGCCGGCTCTCACTGCTCGGTCACGATTCCTGCCCGCCGCCGGAATACATACTAGAGGCAGCTGCGCCGTGGTCCCGACTCCGATTTTTCGCCGCGGCGGTGCAATTTCGCGCGATCGACTTTGACGCCGCCCGAGCGGAATCGAGAGGCGCGCGCCGCCCAGGCGAAATGAAATTCAAGCTCAGGATTTTGATATTAGATTTTTCTTTCGAAGTGCAAGGGTATATATTGTTGTTCGCGCGTACGTTTGATCGGCTACATTTATTTTTAGCGGAGTTGGATAGCCGCGTCGTTTCTATTGTTACTTTGTGCCTCCTGGAATTCATGATTGAATGGCGGCTGGGATGTGCATTTATTGTTATTCGGTTTTGACTTCGTGGAAATTGTTTAACGTGAAGAAAAAAGTGGACAGATAGAGAGCACGTAGTTTGTTCATTGTATATTTACTTTCAAGTTTTTTGGTGTATGTAATAACGTTTGAGATGTGTAAATCACTTTTTTTTTTACTGGAGTCACTTTTTATAAAAGTATGATCGTTATGGTATACTTCTAACCCCATTCGACAACATAAAATCGTTGGTTATTAATTTTAGTTCATTTTAATAACTATGCAGCTGTTGGCAGTAATGTACATACCTATTATTACTATGTCTCCTGGAAATGCATGTTTCAAGAGTACATGTACTGTCTGTTTCTTTATATAGTGTCTTTCTCAGAAACAATGTAATAACAAAGGATAAAAATTAACAAAAACTTATTTTCGCTTTAACTCTTCAATGTCACAAACTAAAATATGAGACAATAAGAAAGGACTTGCCCTTTCAAATTTGTACATTTTAAAGGTAAAACAATTTTTCAAAGAAAGTGCTGTAAAATATTATAATATACTTTTTTTCAACGCTGCCAAAGTTATCAACAAAGACTTCGCTCGCGATTTCGAAAATAATTTTTGAAAAAGCTTTTGTGATGGTAATATAGTCGCTCGAAAGTAATTTACGGCTGTTTTGACACAGGTCAATTACGCACCTTTTTTACGGCGCACCACTTTTACTTTAAATTTTTTTTTTTTAAATATAAAAGAAATATTTTATGATTTACGGCCTTCATGCCAACTCGTATTTCTCGTATGAATGAAATTTCGATTCGGAAATTTCACGTACGCTGCCTTCATAATTTAACATTTTTTTAAAACAAAACGCGCACTTTAGAAAGCGGATTTATGCAAATCGGCAAGATAATAGAAAATCACTTATATTTAGCGAAGGAGAAACTAGTGAGTGATAAATTGCGATAATTCGTGTGTAAAGAAGTATTAACTATTAAGGATGCTTGGCAAATTTATCTCGATCGAATATATCACTCGTTGCCTTCGAACGCCGAATTTCGTCAATTCAATTCTTCGTCCCACGTACTTAGCCTAATATTTCATCCACGTCCGGACGGTTTTACATTGTTATTTAAAATTTTTTAGCGCGCGGTTGAATATACTCGCATTATGTATTTATGAATGGAAATAAGATGGTTTGAGAAAAATGACTCTTTCGTGCACGCATTCAAATGGCATCAGTCACCGACCGCAGAAAAAACAATCCGTAAAATCAATTATGTTTCACGTTTTAAACAAAATAAAACGTGTGGCTTGTTTTCGCCTTTAAAAGATTAACCATTAGGGTTAAAAAAAGTACCGAAACCAATTGATTCGTCAAATAAATTATTTTTTACTGCGGCTGGTCAAGAGCAGGAACTTCGTGTAAAAAATCGCCAGCCTACAGTGTATAAAAGAGAAGCTTTACGGGCCTTATAAAATCGTGATCGTTTTGTTGGCCGAGACGGTTCGCGTCATCAAAACAAAACTGGCACCGGTTCTATGTGTACCTGCGCGGCCGGGCCCCGATACACGTGTCGCCCTGAGCTACGCATTTATGCGCCATTATCGTCCCTATACACTATACTCGTGCTAAATTCTGAAAATCCGATGTGGAAGCCTCTCGAAACACGAGGGATGTATTATCTTTTTTTTCTTTTTTTTTTTTTTGCAAAATATGCTTGCGGAGCTGACACGAGCCTATCTGGCTAAATAAACATTAAGAAAGTTGGCGTTATCGACTATGATAAATTAAAGCTCAGGAGAAAAAGGAACTCGGCTGTGGGTACCGTTTGCACTGATACACTGAATCAACAATAACAAGTTTTTCGACCGTTTTTTCTTAATTTGAAAAGTAGGTAGATATTTTGCAGTGAACTTGATTGCATCATCAGCCGTTTATCAACAAATAAGGAAATAAGGAGAGCAATCTCATCTTTTCTTTGAAATTTTTAACCGCGTAAATTTAAATTTTCCACTGGGCGTTTTAATTTTATTTATTGTACGCTTTCATTCATTAAACATAAGGATTGTTCATTTCGAGATAAAAATCCCATAAACCATGACAAAAATTTGAGAACCAATGCAACGTAAGTAGACAGTTCTAAAAACTGTATCACTCGGTGTTCCCCGAAATATCCAGTACCGCCTACGCTCCAAAACGATCGCACCGGAAAGAAAGAAAGCGTTACGAAATCTCCGCCCGCAGGCCGATTAATAATCGACAGCGTGCGAGCCGACAGTCATCCTCGCAGCGCCCGGCGAGTGTCGACCTCAAATCCGACGGACTCCTCGAGCGGCCGCGCGTTACGCTCTGCTCCAAAACAAACATCCGACACATCGGCATTCCGGGGGCTCCTCGTCCCCAACGTGTGCTCCAATAAACGCAAACCTTCGCCCGACACTCGAGCGCGCGCGCACACACGTGCATCGCTCACCTGGCGCGTACACGTAACCCACACGGAGAAAAGGGCCCGCGCGCGAAACATAACGGACCGCGCGAAAAGTCGGAGCAGGAGGGGACGAGCGAAAGAGAAAAAAAAAAAGCGGAGCAGCACTCACCCGAAGTCCCTTCTGGTGCGCGCCTCGTCTCCCGACGAGGATCCGGTCTCCGTGTGCACTAAGTTTTCCGACGGGGGCCACTGTCGCGCGCACGTGGACGGGCGTCCGGTGGCTCGGGGATTGACGCGCGACGCGCTGAGGCCAGGCTGCAGCGAGACACTGAGGCCGACGCGACGACGCGGCGTCTCTGCCTCCGAGCCGGTACACCGGCCCTGTGGTGGGGGGCGGCGGCAAGCGGCGGTGGGGGCGGCACACCAGCCGTCGCAGGGACGGCCACCGCCGTTACGGGCCCTTTCGCTCGCCGTTTCACGTAGCGTACACTCATTGTTGAGCAGGTTTACAGGTAAGTACTGCTAGCTTTCATTCGAGTCGTTTGGGAAAACGCCGTATTTACGGAGTTTTTTCATTTTTTAATAAGTATAATTGAGAGAATATAGTATATTAATTTCTTGTGCTTGACGTTTTAATGGGACTTTTTTTTCGTTTTTTTATAAATTTTAAATTATCGTTGCGTTAGCACTGATTGATTTCTAATTAAGTTTTGTATGGAATAAGTTGTGGGTATAGATTTTATTTACTTCGTTTAGTGTGTTTAATTGAATAAAAAGACGCTTTCGATGAAATTTATCTGATATCAAATAAAATTTCATTTTCTGGAAATGTATGTATTTCAGTGGCTTTATGATTGCCGCTTCCCGACTCGTAAATAATCGTGGAACACTGAAATACTACTTAAATATTTGATTAAATGTTTATTAAACCGAAGATAGCATTTAAATACCATTTTATTTGATCTGTACAGCAGTAAAACGTGGAACTTCCCCGCGTGCATCTACAACTTCTTTACTATTCTTTACTACTTTAAGCGTGGATATTGAATTCCCAATATGTTTATGAAAACTAATAAGGAATTCCTCTTTGCGCCGTTAGGTGGTAAAAATAGCTCCTTTGATCTATTAATTTCTGAGCAATTAACATGAATGAGAAACTTTTCTATATTAATCGATTTTTTTATCTTCGTTATTTATGTTATTACTTATATCGTTAAATATAAAAGTTGCAATAAACGTAATCCATTATCTTCATTAAGAAAAATCCTGTAAAAATTCAAATTTCGAAAAATGAGAAATTGCAATTTATAAAACATAAAAATCCATCATTAAATAAAAGTTTTTGACGTATTACTACTTGTTTGTATTACTTTATAAAAGAATAATTTATCTATAAAATATTTAAATAAAATAAGTAAATAAGGATGTAAGCAAATGAACAAACGTTTAATTAAAATAAATTAACATTTTATTAAAAAAATAAATAAATAACTAAAAATCAGGAGACACCAATCACTTAATCGCTCATTCGCGAAAAATACAAATAAAATGGAGCAACAAAGGGAAGCGATCTCGCGACACCGGACCCCCACCTTATCAGCATCTGCTCCGTCCGTCGCGACGTCTAATCGCGCGAGTGCGCCTCTCGGCTTTTTTTCCTAATTAGACGTCGCACTCGTCGGGCGTCGTGCCCAATCAATCGGCGCGCCATGGGAAAATCGCGCGCGCGCCTCGCCAGCCGCCGGACGGCTCGCCGTCTGCGCGACGCGTCGCCCGCACCCCCCCCGTCCCCCCCACCCCCTCGAGGCAAGACAATGGGGCGTGTACGGGTAACGCGGGGCGGCTCTTTGTGGCGCGCTAATGAGCGCCGAGCGGGGGATGAAGCGTGTGCACGGGCCCCCCCGGCTCCTTTTATCCCCGGCCGAGCACGGAGTACCCTGGCCTTTGAGCGCCGGCCACTTGACTGACTGCCGATCGCTCGGGGACTCGGGATTATTCTCCGATGGAAGTTTCGGGGCTTTTTTTGTGTTCTAGTGGCGAGGGAGTTCCGGGTGGGACCGGCTGTGTTTTAGTGGCGAGGGAGTTCCGGGTGGGACCGGCGGGACGAGATTTCTGTGGGGGTGACCGTGCGGAACGGATTACGCGGAGAATTGCTACGTCGATTGTGGGATGGTCATTGATTTACGATTTTTAGAGCGGCTTTTCTGTTTGGTTGACATATTGTTTGCGAGATAATAAGGCGCGTGGAGTGGGTGTAAGTATATTTGAAACATTGAGAATATTGTAAATTAATTGCACTTTCGAATTGACTTAAAAAAAAAGTGGGTGTTATTTTAAATAAATGTACGAATCAAGAAATTTATTGTATTTTATATATAGAAAAATATTTTAAAATTGAATTACACTTACTATATAGTAAACAATAATAAACTTTATCCCGTACAATTATTTGCAAAATAATAAAATTGAAAGTGATTCACTTTATGTTCATTCGACGAACTCAAAAAACTTCAATAATTA
>JAXIUT010000001.1:25823227-25866520 GCA_035586675.1 Eurytoma californica | reverse complement strand
CGGCGCGCGTTCGCCCCCCCCCCCCCCCCCCCGCACGTCCGCGCGAGTGTCCGGGTCACTTTTGGGGCGGCCCCGTCGCTTTTCGGGGTGCCTCCAGGGAGAAAGGCGACGGCCCGTCGATGCGGCGTGCACGCGGGGTCATTGCGCCGAGGCGACCACGTCGCGCGCGCGCGCGAGAGAGCGCCTTGTTTTCGACGAGGTGCTGGGGCTGAAATCCAACCTGGAGGAGAGAAAAGTGCGGGAGGCTGCGCGGGCGACTGTCGCAACCGCGCTTGTGCGGGTCAGTAATTTTATGCCGCCGGACTCGCGATGAAAGATCCTTTACTTAATGGTATCGAATTTTTTTTCGCCTACATGCTGGCGATTTTGTTCTCAAATTTTTTGAAGGTTCTTCAAAATTATTATTATTATTATTATTGTCTGATTACGTTTATTTAAGACTATTTTTAACTAATTAATACTGATTTCGGTTAAGATTATTTTAATCAAATTGTAAACAATTGATTTATTTTTTTGTTTATTTTCACGATCGTTCGCGTTTAAAAGAAAATGATTAATCGGTTAAAAATAGAATTGGATTTTTTTATTGCGATTTCGAAATAAGTCGCCCGCTAAAAACAACGAGTCGTTGTGCGAAGGAAATTTTGATTGATGTAGCCAGTTAAAGGGTGAAGGGTTTGCAAATTGGTAATGACGAAAAGTGATCGTATTATTAATACTCTAATAGAAAGTAAGTAGCTTATACGCTTTCGCGATTTCATTTGATATTTAATAGCCGGTTGTGAAATCTAAAATGTTATACCAGCTCGCGTGCAAGCGGTCAATCGCGAATAAAATGTACACTCCGTTTTCTCTAACTGCTTTAAGTTTAATTTAAAAATGTAGCAATTAAACCAAATAAAAGTTGCATACAAATATTCTGAAGTCATTGCTAAAGCGAAAACAAACTCGGACAATTAAAAAGTATTAGCATCGTGACCATTCAATATTTTGGTATTTATTTTAAATTTTACTATAATATTATTCATTTGCATAAAACTTCCCATAATTATACTAATTTTTGTGATTTTTTCAATTTTCTCTGGTTGTAGTAAAGTCTGCAGACTGCAGTAATTTTTAATCTAACTTTTCTTCTACAAGAATAGAAAAGAAAATATTGGTCGAGACATCGCCGGTGAATATTATAAAATTAAACACGCTGCGTTCACAATATACAGTCTCCGATTTCCCACGCAAACAAGCTTTTCGCTCACTAATCTCAAGATAACTTAAGCGATTAAAATCCGCTTTCATTTCCCGGCTGCTTCCGCCCGTCGCGCATCCTAAAAATACCTGCGCCGCGGCATCAGCGTCTTTGTTATCGCGCGCGTACTTAGGACAGAACTCCGAGCGCGTCGACAATGCAGACGGGCGATACAAAGATAAGGTCTTTTTCGTTTTGCCCTTTGTCCCCCGGGGGGGAGGGGCAGAAAAGGGGGGGTTTAAAAAGTCGATTGCTTTCCACGGCGCCTGGAGAGTTTTCTTTTCAGCCGGCGACGAGTGGAAATCGACGAGGCACTTCTTTACCCTCTCGGCGCGATTGTCGGGCTCCGCGCGCGATGATGTTGTGGCTCGGCGCGCGCCTTAGAAACGCGCGCGCGATATTCGGAGCGGCTTTTTAGACGCGCGCGCACCGCGATCGATCCTCCCGCACCGGGGGGGTCCCCTACTCGCCGCGTCGTGCACCTATTTTTCGCGGGGTTACACGTTAATGGGGGAACGCCGAGTAATTAGAGGGAGTTTTTTTCAATGCTCCGCGGGATTAGCACTTTTGCGATTATTTTCTTTCGTCTCGGTGGACTCGTTACGGGGAATTAGCTGTTCGAGCATTTTTTACGGTTTTTTTTTGTATTGCATTTCGTTTCGATTGGACGATTTTTAAAGTGGCGATAATCGCTCGGCAATAATCGTCACTTTAGTCAATCGAGCCATTTCGGGGCTTCAGGGAAAATAGAAAGGTGGCGATGAATGGACGATTGTAATTCGAAGTTCAGTCGCTGAACTGATTCATTTATGAATATTTTTATTTCAATCGTGTTAAGTGAGTCACTTGGTAATTTAAATCTTTAATGAATCTTGTTTCAATTGCTTTTTTGCAAAAACATTAAGGCATATTGAAAATTTTAATCTACTTGGTTTTTTTTCGATGTATTTTACTAGTGACGTACTGAAGCGATACGCGATTATTTGACTTTTTTTTATCCGAAGTGATCTTTGATGATTCATGATACAAGAATTTTATACGTTTTTTGTCACACCTTTTCGTACAAACTCACAAGACTTGCATTCAACTGACATTTTTATTCACGATATCCGTCAACTTTGAACGTCCAACAACTTTTTTGTCAAATATAATTCCTTTTCAAAAAAAAAAGTAAAATATTATTCCCCAAGTTCGTACGAGAAAAACCGACCCTTCGATTTCACCTTCTAAAAAAGAGAATTAAACGCGACACAGCGCAGCGTCCTCCTTATAAGGCACTGCCCTCGCTTCCTCGGAGCCTCGTAAAAATCAATCCTCGGCCGAATCAAAAATCACTCGCTCGAGCCCGCTCTCGGCCGAAAAAGGAGTCAAAGCCCCCGGAGTCGTTTTCCCGTGCGTCGCGCCTTCGGAAAATAATCGAGAGCCTCTCTCTCGCGCGGCCCGTCGAAAATACGCACTTAGCGCCGGGGGCTCACTTAGCGTCCCTCGCGCGCGCGGGCGAGAAAGAGGTCCTGCATGCGCGCAGCCGGCGCGCACATATTTATAAATCATTTTCTATTTAAGGCCCGGCCGCCCGTCGCGTCGGGGCGTGTCTTCGCGGAAACCGTACCTATACACGCGGAAAGGAGAGGAGAGAGAGAGAGAGAAGCACGGCGCCTCCACGCAGACGTATTATACGCAATGGGCAACCCTTTCGCGCGGATCTCGTGCGGCCCCGTTCACAATGCACGTCGAACTTTTGCGTAATTAGGCGACCGTTATGCGCGCGGCGTGCGCTTCTTGAGTTTTGAGAGCAACGTACTCCCTTTTTTTTTTCTTTTTTTTGGATCTCGTGTACGGTATTCAGGAATTTTATCTTTTTTTTGTAAGTTCAAGTTTTACGGAGTATGGTTTCTAATGAGCAGGAATAATGAAGTTGTTACGCGGGGAAATTACAATGGATTATTCTTTCCATGTAATTACAAACTACTTTTAGATGCGGGACTTAATTTACAAGATTCTGATCATTTCATAGTCGAATTTTACGAATGATGACACTAAAAATTGTAAAATGTTTTCTTACATAAAAAAATTACTGCTGCCTGCAAGTTGTCTATTTAATAATGAGTAATTAGACTTTCGCATATTTGTTAGTTATTTTTAAGCTAGTGGTTTTAATGAATAACAAATATAAATTTCGTATTTATACTGAATGTATATTTGAACATGCGGTGTAAGTCCCGACATAATGGATATATTGGAAATCCATCGGATGTACAAGTCATTTACATGGGGTATTTCACTCGTTATGCATTCATCAAAATTAAATAGAGCTTGGATACAGTGGCTAATACTACCTGGTACAATTTACCACCAGGTGGACTCTGGAGAAACTCTCCCAATAACAAATCCGCTGCCTCAGTTTTATATGTAAATAGGTTACTGGTGCTTGATAAAATCAATGAAATTCGTTTAATCATTGTAATCATATGTTGCTAAATATACGTTCTTTAACCAATCAAAATTGATTGCTAGATGCTTAAACTGGGGCGCATCTTCTGCTATGACTGCATCTTCTTGCTCTGTGCTCATCTTTAGCGATTGATTTCTAGATACAATAATTTTTGAATTTCAATTATTAAAATAATTTAAAAATTAAAATCAATAATTAATTCTGTCTTTGACAAATAAAAATCCAGCAGGGTTCCCTATAAAAATACATAAACCACTTCAACTTCCACCTCGGAGTTCTTCCTCCGAAGCGCACTTAATCCATGCTAGAAGCGTATAGCCTCGCATTAACGAGGCGATCGTAAACGACTAGAGCACGAGAGTAACTGTAGACCCTCCTTTTCTCTTTCTCTGAACGCGCCGGCACGTCTTGTAGGAGGTTGCATGCACGCGGCGTGGGAGAGGAGTCGTGCTCGGGCGAGCATCGATCGAATTTCGATATGTGGGAATTTTTTTTTCGCGTTATTCCGCCGCTTTTTGCCCTGGGACGCGGCTTCAATCGAGATCGTTGTAGGCGGTTTCCTCTTCTTCCTGCCGGGGGGATGGCGCTGTTGTGCAAGGCTAATTAACTGTTACGTAGGCCGGATATCATTGTGCGAAAGAGAGTTATCGTTCTTTTTTCCTTTTTTTTCTCGAAAAATGATTGAGGGAACCATTGAAGGGTTGAGTGTTTTCATTGTGGATTATTTTTTTCTGTTTCAATGGGTAGTTTCCGGTATTTAATGCACTGTTGAATATTACTTTTTTGAATATTTATGGAAATCGTATGGGTTGGTAATGAGATTTTATAAGTTTAGCGGCGATTGTTGCTCCTACATTTGCATGGGAGTTGTGGAATTAAAAAATCTTGCGGAGGACTTATAGCATTGTTCTCTGTGCGACTATACAGTTCATTGTTTTTTCGCCGCACCTTATAAATCTTAAAGAAAGGGGAATTCTTCAGCACATTTTTTATCGCGCCTACATTAAATTATAAACGAAAATTGGCTTGTTGAATTATACAAAAATTGATGTTGTAACCAAATAATATTCGTAACGTAATCTTTTATATACTTATACAAACATTTAAAAAAAACTCCACTTTTTTCGACGATTTCAAAAATTTCGTGAATACCACGATCGCTTTAAAAAAATCGCTTTTGAGCGAGCGCTTAAAAAAGAGCTACAATTTTGGAACCTCGCGAAGCATTTCTTCGAGCGTTGCTCGCATTTTTTCCTCCTTTCCTTCTTAAATGCACAAGCGGCTATTACCATTCGTGTCAGCAGCGCTCGGCGACGCGCGTTCGTTCCCTTATTTCGCTCGCGAAAATTTGAATTGCGAACCCGCGGCCGTTCGAACACTTTAAGCAGTCTCGTTCACAAGCGCCGAAGTGCCCCGTCATTCTCGGCGAGCGCGCCGAACGTTTTGCTTCCAATTTTTTACTTTTTCGACATTTTTTTGTGGTCTTAAGTACTAGAGCGACTTGATTCTTGCCCAAACTCCGAATAACTGCATGGTAAATAGTATGACTTTTTTGCGTGATTTAAAGTATTTCATTAAAGGTAATCAAATTAAAAATAAATTTTAATGTATTTTAATAAGGTTTTTAATGGGTTTAAAAATAAATCAGAAATTATGGATCGTACATTTTTTATACACTATAGTTTAAAATTTAATAATGTATTAAAATTTTAATGCAGAATTTCATTATAACGTGTTCAATATTGATTAATCTTCACCTAAAGAAGTGCCATATTTTTAACATTTTTTTTAAACACAAAATTTTTTAAGCGTGAAAAGATAAACTTGTCAAAAAATATATTCCAATTAACATTGGCTCACTAGCAACATTTAAATCGAAGTGTTACTCGAAGTCACGCAAACGTTTGTCCCGATACACTACCCTACTTTCACTATTCTAAATAAAGTCTCATCCAAATGAAAAGCAAATCGTACGATTCGTCGGAAATCCGCCTCGAAATCGCGGCAAAAACGAATCGCATTAATCCGGCGCTCGGGCCGAGTGCACATATCCGCGGGGGGGCCCTCGCCGCCGAGAGAGCGCAGCGCCGTTAATTGCGTTCTATTTATCGGGCGACGAGGAAGAGGAAGTGCCCGCGGCTGCCTAACCACCGCGCCGATGGGATGCAGACTTTGCAGTCGGCTTTTCCGAATGCCTCGCGCGCGGCCTTTTGTCCCCTCGACGATCGATTCCGCCCCGTTTTTTCGCGGTCGCGCGGATAATTGCGAGCTCCTCGTGTCCTACCCTTTTTTCTCTCGCGCAGCGATCGAGGGTCGTTGCCTTTTGTGCGCTTTTTTCTCTGTTTGTTCCTTTGGCTTTTGACGCGGCGACGGGGTCGTGCCCCGAGGTGCTTGCGCGCTTCGAGTTTTTCTGATGTTTGGAGCGGTGGGAAGGGGAGGGTAAGAGAGAAAAAAAGGTGGATGTTTGATTCGGGGATATTGGTGATTTCAGACGCACAATTAGGGATGTCGCGGAACACGGGACCCGGATTGTACGAGTTCCTCATGGAGGCGGAACTCCAGCAGTATTATCCCGGCATCAAAGGTAACATTTTTTTTTTAACTTTTTAAGTTTTCGCAATTTTCATTTTTTGTTTTTATACCTATCATCAAGTTTATGCAAAATAAATGAATCTTTTGTTAATTCTTTAACCCGTTTGATCAAATGCAAGAGAATTGCAATATTAAAAAATCAAAAACAAAATCATTTTTTTACATTTTTCAACCCGTAAAGGGCTTTAGAGAATTAATAAATATACGCAGTTATTATATAAAAAACAGATATCTCAAAATTTTGGAGCAAAAAGATTCAGAACTCCGAATGTTTCTACACTTTAATAAATTCCGAAAATAAGGACAATAAAAATTAATAACCTTTTTCGAACAGGTGACCTGAAAGTGCAGAACACAGCGCAGTTAAAGTACGTGACGGAGGAAGACCTGTGCGGAATCGGAATGACGAAGCCAGAAATGCGCCGTTTGAAGAAGTACTTTCAGAAGCACTTCCCCCAGAACTACCTGTCGAAGTTCAAAAGGATGCTGCTGCCGAAAAAGGATGATCCGATTCCCGGTAACCTGACCATGCTGCCGGAGGAGCGCCAGGATAGGCCGCCTATTCGTGTGCCCAATAAACACATGATACCCGCCGACGCGATCATCGTTAACAAAGAACTCGGTACGCCAGTCATTTTAAAAATATTATTGTCAATTTTTTTTCGTTAAATTTAATACTTTTGATAGTGTAATTGTCTGATATTTTTTTTGTCGAATGAAAGGAAAGACAATAGGTAATTTTTATGATTTTAAAAGTATCAATTGGTTATTGAGTGACTTGTGAAAACAGTGGCATTCAGGCCATACAAGTTTTGTTTTATAACAAGATTCTAAAAGTGGTGTCAAGTTCATGAATTCAATCTTCATCAATGGGAAGCCCTATGAATGTAAACTTCACATTCAAACATGAACACTAGTAGTACTACCTAAGCGTTCAATTATAGAACCACATATCCATTTCCAATAAATTTCTTTATTAAATCACAAAGCAACTACTAAATCATCTTTATCATTTTTTTGGTTGTTGAATATTGTTTATTTTTTTAAGAAAATAATTGACTCAAGATCTGATGATTATTTTTGTATATAGGAACTGGCGAATTCGGCGTGGTTCAGCAGGGAGTCTGGACGAACGACGGCGAGCGCATCCAGGTGGCGATAAAGTGCCTGTCGCGCGAGCGAATGCAGAACAACCCGATAGAGTTCCTGAAGGAGGCGGCGATCATGCACTCGATCGACCACGAGCACATAGTGCGCCTCTACGGCGTCGTCCTCGATACGAACTCGCTGATGCTGGTGACGGAGCTGGCCCCCCTGCGCTCCCTCCTCGAGTGCCTCAAGGAGCCCAGTCTGCGCGCCAGTTTCCCCGTGCCCTCCCTCTGCGACTTCTCCGTGCAGATAGCCGACGGCATGCAGTACCTCGAGGCCAAAAGACTGATACACCGCGACCTCGCCGCGCGCAACATCCTCGTGTTCTCCAAGAACAAGGTCAAGATCTCGGACTTCGGATTGTCCCGAGCTCTGGGAGTTGGGAAGGATTACTATCAGACGAATTTTAACGTTAATCTGAAGCTGCCCATCGCCTGGTGCGCGCCCGAGTGCATATCGTACCTCAAGTTCACGTCCGCGAGCGACGTCTGGGCCTACGGTCAGTCGAACAACGATTATTTATTTAAAATTAATTAATGTTTGAAAAATTCACGAATTAAAATTTGTAAGAAATGTTTAAGCGTCTGTGTTGAGTAATTTTTAACTTAAAACTTTTTTTTTTTTAAACTAAATAAAAGAGATGAGAAAGAAAACATTAGAGACTGACAACGCTAATTGAATAACGCGTCGGCAAAATCCGCAGTATTGGCATTTCCGTGCGCCCCACTGACGAAATTCGATCCCCCGTTGCAGGCGTGACCCTCTGGGAGATGTTCAGCTACGGCTTCCAGCCGTGGGCGGCGCTGACGGGCCACCAGATCCTCGAGGCGATCGACGAGCCAAACTTCCAGCGCCTCGAGCAGCCGGACTGCTGCCCGAAGGACTTCTTCGCTCTCATGCAGCAGTGCTGGCAGCACGAGCCGACGAAGCGACCCAAGTTCTCGGAGCTGATTTGTCTACTGCCGGACCTCAAGCCGGAGCAGGTGCAGGCGGTGCAAGATAACGCGGAGATCGGCCAGCTGGTTTACCGGCAGGGCGACGTCATCACTGTCCTCGACAAGGGCACCAGCAACACCCTGTGGAAGGGTGTACTCAACAACGGCAAGACCGGCTTCTTTAATCCGGCTCACACGATAGCCTACCTCGGGAACAACCTGCCCAGCAATAAGCCCGGAGAATTCACGAGGGGAGATGGGAAGAACATATTCTCGTCGCAGGTGAGAAGGGATCAATTTTACACCTTGCGGTTTACTGATATTGACCGTTTCGGCTTCGTCAGTTTTCTTTTAATTGGATAATGATAATCTTTCAGTGTTTCTGTTTCTGTGTATACATGTTACTTAGGTATTTTCATAAGAGGAAAAGTTAATTTTAAAATTATAACGATTTAAATTCTATATTTTCTTGCACAAAAATTAATTGAATTGTGTTTATACAGAGGAGAAAGATACGCACAGACATGATCTCTTCGCCCCAGGGAGATCTGAAACACACAGGCCACGTAGGTCTGGACGGGGCCTACTTCGGGGACATAAGCTTCTTGGGTGGCAAGTATCCGCACTTGCCCAGGCAGGTCGTTACTCCATACAAACCGCAGGAAGACGCGACCGACAATAATTCTAGTCAGATGCAGAGTCAGGACGTCATGATGAGAGGTTTGGATAGGGACAGCAACAGAGAATCCTTCAGGGACAGTCGCAGCATTCAGCATGTCCAGCGGGACACACAAAGCAAACACGGTGAGTCAATATTTTTTTTATATAGTAATTTTGAAACTTATTTTATGAGAATGTAACTGATGAATATCAATTTCGACAGAGAGCTTATGGTCAGACACATGTTCGGAGATATCACATATCGGTTCCAACAACGCAGCTAACAACATACCACCCAGTATGGTCAGCAGCACGGACAGTAGTACGATCTGCGCCGATCACGAGTACCACGAGATCAGCGACGAAGAAAATCAAGAGAGCCCATTGAGATTCGACAAACCTCTCAGCTTCGACTTTGGTCCTAGTCTCCTCGACGAGATGGACCAAATGTTCAGATCGTTAGGTACTTCATTAATGTTTCAACGTTTAAAATCAAAAGTGTTAAGATAAACGAATTGCACATTAAAGTAATTTATAATAATAGTTTATAATTTTTTTATTATTACAAATTATTTTAATGCGTATTTTATATACAATTGAATTCCATTTACTACGTAATTACTAAAGTATTATTCTGCGTGAATTTCCTAGGTTCGTCGCCGCCACCGCCAGCGGCGCAGGGTCACACGGTGCCGACGGAGCATGAGTCGAGTAACGCCAGAAATGAGCTGCGCGAGATCCAGGCTAAGCAGAGCTGCAAAAAGAAGCAAGCGACCGTGAGTCCTATAAATGTACAGTGCTGTTTTTTATTTTGTATCATTTTAGTTCGACTCATCCGAATCGAGAACACTCCATCGCTTTTACATACTTATTCGTTTATTATTTTTTTTTTTTTTTTTTTTTTTTTTTACTTAGTCGTTAATTATGACTGCTGTTTCGCATTTATATATCTATATTACATACATATGTACATGTTTTTGTCGCTTTTTCCATGCCAAGTCCTCAAGAGAAGATGTCGCAATAGCAAAGAGAAGCAGTTTTTCTCATTTAAAGTCCGCTTGGCAGGCTTCCGGAGGCTTTATATTTAGTACTTACTTTATCGGCATTATAAAATTTTTAGATTCACTCGATAAGAGCTTTTAGTCTAATCTTAATTTTTGATGAGGTACTTGTTTGTTTACTCAAAAGTTTCCAATGTATATTTAAAGTTTATTTTAGACCTTAATTAAAGTAACTCAAACAGAAATGGATTAATCAGAATAAAATTTAATTTCAGATTTTGTTTTAACGACATAACTTAAAATTTAGAATCTTACATTCATTCTAAATTTATAATTACATTCTCACACTTTATACGTTTATGTTCAGCCAACTTTATAACGCACGAATAAGTACCTTACAATTTTCAAACTATATTAAACTTTTCCACAAAACAAAATAAAGAAATTGATCCACGAAAGAATAGAGAAAAAATGCCGATAAAGACCTAAATAACGAAGACAAAAAAAAAGAAAGGGACGAACCCCGTACAATACCGGCTAAGCGCATCATCGCATCAAAGCCGAGCCCGCAAGAGCTCAACTTGCAGGGCTGAGCCCCCATGTGTTAGACGTGTACGCCGCAACGTTTCTGTTCTTTTTCCGATCCGCGCGCTCGCTCGCGCCTCTCTCCCGTCGTGGTGGTGCGCAGGTGAAGCCAATATCGGCGGCCGATCAGAAAACCCTGTACTCGGCGATCGCGATGGCGCAGGAATTGACGGCGCGTTCCATGACGGACCTCGAGCACCCGCAGGACGCGCACTCGCCCCGCACGCCCGCTAGTCCGAACTCGCGGCGGCGCAAGTTCTCGTTTAAGTTGCCGCACCAACACAGCCCGAAACCCGACAGGCGACACTTCGCCGAGGAGGCCGCCAGTATACCCGACATCCAGGTACATTCATTACTCTCTTCGGTACTCAGGTTTTATTATACTTCATTTTCATTCTTGGTTGATGGTGATTTGGTTTGCTTTTTTTGATTTGTCGAAGAGTTTACCTGGCTGAAATGTTTACAAATTAAATTATTATGATTATTTATATTTAAAAATTGTTAAAATTTTATTGTTTAAATTTTTATTGTAATTTTTTGGACAGAATTTTTGTATTTCTAAAAAAACATTTATCTCAGGCTAAACTCTTCGTTGAGTTGGAACTTATGATTTGTATCAGTTGCTATTATCTTGACGAAATCAGAGCATTGTATTGTATTTGATCATAAATAATTTTTTGATAAAATCTTAAAATTCAAAAAAAAAAAAAAAAAAAAAAACTCTGATAAGTCATTGTTTTATATTCAGTTCTCTTATCACTCGTAACATCTACACGCAGTTTTCTATAATTTACCTTAATCTTATTATTTCACTAATTTCTTATTAAAAAAAAAAACTCATTTAATTAACGCTTTGGTTTTGCACATAAAGAAAAATATCAAAACAAATATGTCACACTAACAAATAACAATTTACATTACTCTGTGATATTACATGGTAACAACGGGCTGTCGTTGCATAAGGCAAAAAAATGGTTATGGAACAGCGGTAATTCCTGATGCCACACATTGATAAGGTCTTGTGCAAAATTTAACCTTGTCTCATCTAACAACATTAATATTGAAGTAAAATCCTTCTGAGCTATAATTTTCGCCATAATGCGGATGATGTTCTCAATGTTTATTTATTAATCATTATTTACATGTGTATTTATGTAGTAATTATTTACTTTTTTTTTTATTCAAAATGTGTTTTAGGGTGTATATTTTATATTAATAATTTACATCAAAATTAAATACTGCATTAATCAAATAATTTCTTCATCATTTAATAAATATATAATGAAAAGTAGTAATTATTTTTCAATATGAAATAAAACAAAATCGTAATTGTTAATTAAATATAATCTGATACACCCTAAAACAGAAAAAAGCTTACTAATCTATCTTGACTAATGCGACTAAACCCCCTTCTCTCCCTCCATCCCTCATTATTAAAAATTTGTGTTACTCGTTTATTTCGCACCGCTGCTATCGCGTCGCGACCGCCACACGTCCACCCTCTTCCCCTCCGAAAAAAAACACGATCCTCCACCTCCAAAAGTGGCTGTGCTCGAGTCTGCAATCTCTGTCGTCGACGGTGTCGAGCATCGAGTCGCTGGGCGCCCCGTCGACCCTGAAACTGCCCCTCTGGGACAAGGCCTCGGCCGAATTCTGCTTCGCCAAGTCGCGCGAGCTCCTGACCAAACCGAGCGCCTGGTCGTCGTACGTGGACGTGGAGCTGGACGCCTGCCTGTTGGACAACGCGATGATGAAGCAGGGCCTGGTGAAGTCGACGGAGTACCTGGAGAACGGCAACAACGGCCACCGCAAGAGCATCGCCAGCTGCCTGGAATTCGACTCGTCGGCGGCGGCCGCCGCTGCGGTCACCTCGTCGCCCAAGCTGCTGCACCAGCAGAACGGCGGCGGCAACTACGAGTTCCCGACGCGCGAGAGCAAGCGCGTCTCCACCAGCTACGTGGAGCGCTACTTCGAGCAGCCCAAGTACGCGGACGAGGAGGCGAGCGCCGACGGCGACGAGCTCTCCTACGAGGACGAGCTGCGCATCAACGAGCTCGAGCAGTCCTGTCGCAAGGCCTTCCTCGCCAACTTCCCGGAGTTCGGGGTGATGCTGCAGGAGAAGCACCGGGCGGCCCAGGCCGTCAAGATGGCCGAGGAGGCGCACATGAAGTACGACATGCCGCGGGAGAAGATGGAGCTGGGCACCAGGCCGAAGCTGAACGCCGGATTCGCGGGCAGTCCGCGGCACCATCCCAATCACGACCTGCAGAAGGTCTACAGCGGCTCCTCGGATAGCATGAAGACGACGGTGCCGGACAGTCCGCGAGGGAATCTGGAGGCCGTGAGGATTAACATGCAGAGCTACAGGAAGTACGAGCAGAGCAACGGCCAGCAGCAGAGCAATGGGCACGATAACAGCATCTACCCGTACGCTATATCCAGCAATCCTCTGTTCGCTGAACCTGACAAGCGGGATTCGCCTCTGTACAGCAGCTCCGACAGCCTACCTCGACAGCAGCAGCAACAGCAGCGAGGGCGTAGGAAATCCGACGCTGAATTGAATTGTAACCAGCCGGAGTTGATTCAGCAGTTCAACAGCAAGTTACTGGTGGACAAGTACCAGAGAGAGGTGTCGGGTTTGGAGAGCGTGAAGAATTATCTGGAAGCGAAGAAAGGCCAGTCGAGCTTGAACCTGGGCTTCGGCAAGCTCACGCAGAACATGATCCAGCTGGGCAAGAACATCGCCCAGAATACGCGGAACCTGAGCAACTTGGACATCATGTCGGGGCGCGCGAACAACGCCAACAATCAACCACCCCAGAAGCCCAAGCACTTGGATCTGAATCTGGGACACGGCCAGAAGATGCAGGGCAGTCCGACGATGCACCAGCGGATCCTGGAGCCGCCCAAGCTCTACCAGAACGAGCGCAAGCTCGCCGGCATCGCCAAGACCGAGATCTTCGTGGAGAAGGTCCAGAGCGGTGTGTTCCGGCCGCGCACCTCCTCTCTGTCGGAGAACCGGCGGCCCCACGCGAAGAATCTGCGCCGCTCGTTCCACCCGGGCACGAACGACTCCAGCGAGGACTCCGACTCCATCTCCCACTCGGAGACGGACATACGCGGCCGGCTGAGGTACAAGCGCCGCCACAGGCGCATGCCCCACAATCTCCGGCTGAACTTCAAGAGCCAGAAGGCGATGGCCGCGGCCGCGGCCGCCCAGGCCCACCAGAACGCCTTCCTCCACCCGGACTCGGCCAGGGGCTTCTCCAACCTGGAGCTAAGCGGCAAGTCGCCGCCGCCCTCGACCAGCTTCCTCAACTCGCTCTCGCCGCCGTTCTCCTCGCGGAACAACGTCACCTCGTGGCCCGAGAGCCAGCCCAGCTCCAGCGTCACCTTCACCAGCAACTCCGACCTCGACTCCGACACCAGCTCCGAGTATCCCGAGTTCTGCAACGACGTCCTCACCTTTCCGCCCTCGCCTGCTCCCTAGTGATCGACCACGCCTCCCTCGCACATCCTGAGCTTCGTCAAGCGCCTTTGCTACACGAGCTTCGTGTGAGCTGTTTTATCGCTCTTTGGTTCAGCATTGCGTTTTTTTCTTTCGTTCGATATTTTTGTGCAATTATATTTTCGCTTTCGTTCATATCGATGTCGCTGTGACTGTGGTTTCTGTTTCACGTGCTAGTCGAGAGATGCAAACGTTATGTTGAAAGGGATTGATCTCTGAAGTGTTATAACTTGTAATCGTAAAATATTTAACGCAGTATTTTAAATGAAAAGTCAAGTACAATCGACTTTGAGATACTTGAATAGTCGTGTACATAATAATTACTCTAGTCATCTACTTGCGTAAAACTTTCAAAACTTTTTCAATGAAAGTTTTAAGGAGACTTAGTAACCTTAGGTCCTAACTATTTCACTATGATGTTTCAACTATAATATTAAATATTTTTGTATACTCGAATTTAATTGAAAAAAGAATGCATAAAATAATGAAGCGTTAGAAAATCGTACTCCAAAATCATTTAGCGTACGGCCTAATGCAGCTTAATTGTGTAAGGAACAAGAAAAAATGTAACATTTGCATCTTCCCGAGTTTGCCAGTATACGTAACAATAAATTGCAGTCGATGATTGTAATGTCATGAATGTAAATAGATTTTTTAAATTGTGCGAAGCTTCGAAATCGAGCTCGAAGACTCGAAGTCTGAGAGCAAGAGAATCTTCGATTTGGAAGCTGAATTATTGCATGGGTAATCGATCCAAAGTATACTCGCGTCAAGTTAAGATAATAAACGACGGATAATAATGAAAAAAAGCGTCGGCACCTTTTTGATACTCGTATTTATACAATCTGACTGTTTGTACGCGTAGAAAGTTGAATGAAAGTTCGCGTGTTAAGAGTAGATTTTTGTACTGGCACATATATACAACGGAGCGAATCCGTATATTTTATTAAGAGGAAAGAAAAAGAAAACGGCTCGTCGTAATTTTTAAGCTCATTTTTATCCCTCCATCCGATTGAGAAAAAATTATCGATAGGAGTTTCGTGTTCATTGTTGAAAAATACACCAATGTATTTTTTACCCGTAGCGTTTTGATAAGATTTTTAAAATTAGCGGTACTAATTTTAGACTTGTAACTTAAAGTACAATCTATTTAAACGAAAATATCACTTTTAACTACTTCTATTTTTTTAGATTATTCTTTGAACATGTTGACGTCATATTATTTAATATGGGCATTAGAATACCACGATTGCTAGAGAATCTTGCAATCAATTTGTTATTAGTTCATTTTAAACTTGCATGATAAAATACTTAGCGTTTTAACTCGACGTTGATTTCAACAATATAATTAGATTAGAAAAGATCGAACAATCCTACAATAAATTTTTCTCAGATTTAAAAAAAAAGTACCTCACCGAACACCAAAAGACCAAAGCAACCCTAACACCCATCACTTCACGATTTCACATCATCAATTAAAAAAATAAGTAAGATTTACATCAAAGTTTTCCTCCAAAAAAACTAATTTTTCCTCTATCCTTTGTAACAATCAACAAAAAAAAGGGTAAATCTTACTCCAACCCACCTCACCTAAGAAAAAAAAACACCAGCACAGCGAGCAAAACACCTTGGCGCGCTTGGCCCCACCGCACGACAATCGGCCGCTTGGCACTAACCGTCCGCCGTTGCGCTTTTCCGCTGTCTCTCTCTCTCTTTCTCTCACTTATTTACTTTTACGTTTTTTTCGGGATTGGTTCTGGTCTCTTATGATTTTCTTTTGATTTGGTCACACCTCCGTTAAACACACGTGATCACGCCTACCCTTCCCCTTCGGCTGTGTTGTTGCATATACGCAGGCGACACTGTCGGACGAGGCGCGCGAGGTGTACAACAGCCTGGTGGAGAGCTCGGCGCCGGTCATCGCCGAGAGCCCCGAGACCAATCCCCTCAGGATGCTGAGGTCGGGAATGCTGCCGGTGGTCAGGCCGCGCGTGCGCGGCAACAAGCACGCCGCATCCACGCACAGTGTCATCTCGGCCGATGAAGATCACCATCACCACCAGGTAATATACCCTTTTCTTTCTTGGTTACATAACTTTTTGATGACGAGGTAACACGTAATATAATATTGTTGTATTTGTCCCTTTTAGATCAATCGCTTTAATGTTTTTTCAGGTGAAGCAGAATGTAATAAGTATGTTTAATTAGAATAGAAAGGAGAAAACGAATTCAAAGTAATAAATAATGCGTGCTTGAAGACAGATGCGTGCATAAAATTTGAGAATTGTTAAGTGTATCAAAAAATGTTAACGACAAGAAAAAGTTTGACCCTCTTAAACGTGGAGCTAGCTGTAAAAAGTTTGAATACGAATAAGTGCCTTTTCGTGTTCATCTTTTTCACGTATTCTCTTTTCTGTTTAAGATATAATTTAAATGGACTTTTGTGAAACTTTTCCCACGAAATAGCGCTGTGATTTTTTTTTAATTAAATGCCTTTTTACAAACTAAATAATGTAAGGTTTATAGGTCTTACTTTTTAATGAGTGCATATTTTACTCCTTTCTATAAAAATATTCGCTTCTACTTATGAAAGTTAGAAAATATCATATGATGACTAATAACGAATTTCAAACATTAGATTGTATTTAAATTTTAAATATGATTTTTGAAAAATAAAAGCTTACTTAAAAATCGATTGTGTATATAATCGTGTACCTATATTATCGCCCATGTGATATATATTTATTAACATTTTAAAGCTAATTATGTATTTCTAAAACGTTTTTTCAACTGGCAGAAGAATCGGAAATTTAATGTTTGAAATTCGTTACAATATCCCATAAAATCTGCTGTTACATTACATTAAACAAATTTATATTATTTCATTAAAATTAAAAAAAAATTTGCAGCTCCACCAGCAAGGCAGCAGCAGAAGCCTGCACCTGGACAACCTGAGCCACCACAGTAGCGGCGCGCGGACACTACCTAAACTTCGAATACCACCGCCGTCGCAGGCCCCTCCGCCGGTACCCAGTCAGTTCTTGCTGATGCACCGCCACCACTCGATGGAGATCGAGAACAATCAAAATCAGGGCAACGTGTGCGGCGACGAGAACCCGATACCCCTGCCGCCGCGCGACCGCTCCAAGACCCTGCAGCCCAAGTCGAGCCTGCCGCGGCACCAGCGCAAGCACCCGCTCATCATACCGGGCGGCGGGGTGACCAGGACGCTCGCCAAGATGCAGGCCGTCTCCAGTCCCACGATGGAGGACCAGGTGGACGGGTTCGCCGCGAGGCTCGGCGGATTCGCCGAGGAGGCCGTCAGTGCTGGGGCGAATGCCGCGGACAGGCCTGCTTCCAGGACCGAGCTCCCTTCGCCGGAAGTTCAGCCTAACAGGTGATCTATTTTTTAGGAGCTTTATTTGAATAGAAAATTTGTTTAATTTGTATATCTTGTGGGTAAAATAACTTTTATTTTAGGTACTCGTCGTCTGCTGTAAAATTGAGTAATGTTGTAAAGATTAGAAGATAAAAATAAATAAATATGTATTATAAAATCGTTTTGTATAAAGATAAATATCTGTAAATATGAATAAGTGAAATTATGTTCTCTTATTTAATTATTTGAGTCACCCACTAATTGAATAAGTGAACAAATTATATCATACGTTAACATAAAGTCAGTGAATTTCACTTAATCATTTTATCATTTGTATTCAGACAGTCTTGAAATTTTTTTTAATATCTTCTTTTATATTACAGTCCCGAAGAATTCGAGAGGCGCATCGATTCGGAGCTGGCGGCGTTGGATTCCCTACCAGCAGAGGACACTTCGAAGCAGCACCGCTGCAGCGTGATTTCGGAGGACCTGCTCGAATTCTCGGAGAACCTGATCGACTGCGACGCCGCGGATGACGATGAGGATGACGACGAGGCTGAGTGTACGAACGGCTCGCCGCCTGGCAGTCCGGAGATTGCGCGTTGCGAACCCAGTCACCAGGCCAACCCGCTACCGGTCGTCGAGCTGGCCACGCGTAAAATCAGCGTGGCCTCGAGAACCGGCCTCGTCGAAAATTCGGAGAGCGAGCCCAGTCGTAACTCCACTCCCACGAGCCTCGCTTCCAACTCGTCAGTGTATAACAGAATCAAGTCGCAGCAGCAACAGCAGCAGGCTGATAAGGAGCAGGCCGACACGATGACCCGCACGAGTGACCACGTGTCCTGCGAGGACCTCCTGGAATTTGCCTGCGATGGGCCTAACTCCAGGCGTACCCGCGGTCCACGTAATGGAGAGCAGTCGGATGAGGTTAATTTTTGAAATAATTCTCCAATTTAAGATTGGCTCGATGAAAACAAATATTTTGTAAAGTAATAATGCCATGTAAATAATCAATCTATCTGTGATAGGTGAGGATAATGCTGAAAGTCCTGCACGAGCAGTCGACTCCGGAATCGTGTGTGGCAGCGTTGAACGTCACTAATTGGGATGTACTGGCGGCGATCAAGCTGGAGAGACTGCAAGGCCTGCTGAAGAAAGAAAACAACTTCGTCGGTCTTGAAGATTGCAAGGTTATGCTTAACCAGTGCGGTGGAGATGTCGTAAAAGCGGCCGCTTTACTAAGGAACACCGAAGACACTGCTGCCGTTTAGAACTAAGAGGGGGGTTGAAATTTTTTTCTTGTTTTTGTGCAGACTGAGTATTATTTTTAGCTGTTTTTAAAAGAATGAATGGTGAATTAAATTCGGATCACTCTCATTTTATTTATATCGACGGAAAAAAAGCAGTTCGAGTTAAAATAATTAAGATAAAAGAACCAGTACTCTAATAGTTTAACTGAAAGCAACAGTATATTACAGTTACGGCTTAATACACATACAAATATCAATTTGTCGCAGTATTGAGTCTTTTATCTTATAGAAGATTGAAAGTGATTCATTTAAATAATAATGAGTAAATTAATTGTTGAAGTTTTATTCTTTGACAACCGAATTTAATTATTAAGATCGATTATAATTTATATCTTGTTTGTTTTATTTATATTTATATTGCAAAATTGAAAAAAAAGAACAATTTAATTTAACATAGTTGCCATAATGAGTAAAACAAGGTATTTCCAAATTTGCAATATCAATATTTACAAATAAAGAACTTTGAAGTAATAATGGTTGTATAACTCAGTAAAATAATGGATAAAATATTTTTTCCCATAACTGTAACACCTATGAATTTCGTATTTTTATGATGCTTTTATTTATTATACCTTCGATTGCAATCGAGCTTTTTTGCGAACGTTCTTGCGGATTATAGGTAAACGAAATGTACAAATTGCGCACAATTTATAAAAATGGATGAGGAAGGAGAGAGGACGATTGAGTATGACAAGGCGAGGCCTTTTGAGTGTGCTTTTTTTTAGAAGCTATGTAAATCCTAATGTTTAAAAAAACAAACTTCACACAGGGTGAGAAGGAAAAAGGTTACGTAGAGGTCGAGGTCGAGATTAAAACGCCAAATAGTTTGAAAGTAGTTTGTGTTCAACTCAGTGTTTTTTGTAGTTTCTTTTGTAAAAACGCGATACGCTTCATCCTCTTTAGACTTAGTTCGTTGAAGTCTAGCGACGGTGTCGAAAGTTTTTTTTATATTGTAATTATTAACACGCAATATAATTGTAAGGTTGTACGAAAGGAATGCTCACGGGGTGGTTTGTAATCAAATTATGCCTTATGTAAAAAGTTTTGTGCCAATTTTTTTGACAATTTTTTTGAGCTGAATGCCGTTGAGATATTGCTTTTAACTAAATACCAGGCCTTTTTTGCGCCTAAATAAAGAATTAATCTAAATTCACTAATCGTACTATCAAATATACCAGTAACATTTCGAATTAACATAGTATTTTAGATTTGGTTCGTATTCATTTTTATATTTTAAGACCTCTGCCAAGTATTTGTTGAATAATGTAAGGGGAAAATGGATCGAGCTCCTGACAAGCCTAAAAAATCACCTAGTTAAAAATAAAAATCAGTGAAAACCAATGACAAACTACGTAGAAACTACTCGAGTTAGTTTACTTTGCTAGCTTTCTGTAAATATCATTACTTAGTCGAAGAATTTTAATCATACAAAGAACTATTTTTTCAAAAATTGTTTATCGTCTTTGACCGAAGGTAAAAAGTAACAAAAAGTGTACCGGATGATGCTCGCGAAACTGCTGTACTTATGGAACATTAGTTTTTCACGGTCGTATTCGAGGAACGAATTGCCTTCTGTCGAGTGAACGTAGTTTTGTTTCGACGATGATTCAAGTTGAGCCTTTGTAGCGGTGAATCGAGCAAAAAGAATAAAAAGAGGAAAACAAAATCAGGGAATGCGCAGTCCTTCTTCACGTATATAACTTTGTACTTCTCTCGCGTTAATACCGAAGGAATAAAAAAAAAAAAATACTGTAGGAGATAATATTTTTATCAATCGTAGACAATCGGCTTGTATATCGATAATCGGAAGAAATTTCTTCATTTTCCTATATAAGATAAAATAAAAAAAGAAAATGCGTAGAGGTATGACGAAGTAGATATCTATGTACGCGAATAATGTGAGCGAACCTTTTTGTATTACACGAGTTTGTGTCCCCTGCCGTCAATTAGACACGATTTATTTATCCGAAGGGTACACCGTGCTTGTACCGCAAAGCGTAGGGCAGCTAAGGACGCGTTCGATCGCTGAATCTCCTTTTGATACGCCTGAAGCAACGTAATGTAATACTATTTATACGTCGATCTAATATATACTACATTACTGTATTACTTGAATAAAAGCGAGAAAAGTTTTATATCAATTGTATTTACGTAATATATACACGATGCATATACAAAAATTAGAAAAATTGGTTCTTTATTTTACCTTTTTATGGCTTAATTTTATTATTACGAATTTCAAATTAACAATAAATAAGTTTTTTTTTATCAATTTATTAAAGGAGGTCAAGTATTGCTTAGTTGTTAAACATTAGATTTACATGAAGCATTTATGAGAAATTAATATTATGAAAAATTGTAATTAAATAAATAAATTAATCGTAGTCAAAAGTAATTTTTTATTTACGAATTATAGATTTATACAATTTTATAATTTTTAATAATTATTTAAATTAAATAAAAAATAATTTATTTTTGTATTTACTTTGTCATTACACTGAATTAATATCCTTCGAATATCAAAGACCAGTCGCCCTGTATCCAATTTCTCAAAAGGCAAATCACCGATTAAAGCACCTAATACACCGCGGAATCGGCCGCATACCCACCGCGGCCGCGGCAAAGTGGACGCAATTACGTCACGATTCATTTTTCTCCGGCATCCGCGACGCGCCGCCGCACGCACAATGGAGCTCGCGCCTGTGGATTTTTCGCGAGCCTCCGCCGGGGCAGATAATACAAGGCATTGCAGCGCGTGCAGGTGCCCGACAATGCCGCGCGCCGCTTCCTTTTTTTTCCTCGCGCTTATCGTTTTCCACCATTGTCCTCCGCGAGCGCAAATTTAACCGGCGCGTGTTTTGCGGGAATGCAGCTGGAATGCCGTTTGTTGCGATCCGGGAGGATAAAGGAAGTCGCCGTTCTCTCGGTGTTCCTTCGTTTTGTTTACGAAGACCAAGTTTTTGCGGCACGGCGTTTTAGAAGAAAAAGAGAGTGAAAATGGATAAAGGATGTACGGGGTATGCCGATTTCATATCTTTGATGTCAGTCGATGGGTCGCCATCTTGGTGGGAGGAAGCATCAAGGAGGTGCTCTGCATTTTGAGTGAGTTTTCCTATAAAAACTTATTATTTAATTAATTAAACTAATATTTCGATAAACAATTAAGATAGTAATGCTAAAATTTATCGAATAAATCATGAGTTTATCATAAATGAGAAGGAAAAAGCGAAAATCCGATCGTCGACAAATTTGAATTTTTAACGGTTTTTCAACCCCTTCCTCACGTCAAATTTCATATTTCTGTGACATCTAATATCATTTACCTTTCTAACATGAATCCTGCATGCATATTTTCAATCTACATGTGCAATTTAGCAAGTAACATAAAAACCCTCAAAAATCCAAAATTCGCCTTTCCGGGAACGGCGAATTCCCGGAACCGGCGGCTCGGGCGGCGCGCTCTCGATCTCATTTCCTCTCGCGCTAGCGGCCAGTATACGCCGGGTGGTCGCGCGGGACGGTCGCATTTCCCGGTGCGCGCGAGTGTGCCTGCATGTATCTCGCGCAAGTAATCCGAGAGTCCCGTGACATAATGATCCTCTAACCTTGAATCCGCAGCACGGCAGTCTTAATTGAGCCTGCAATTGGAGCCACGCCGCGGGAACGACGCCCATTGTTTCCGCGCCTTTTTTGCTGCACGGGGAGGAAGCTCCAGTACCCCAAGTTGGCTATGTGGGTTGCGCCGGAGGTGCCGCGCTCCGGCACTGATTCGACACTCGGGCCTCCTGGAGTCCACAAATCAGATAAGGTACGTATGTATACGACATCTTAACCTGAGTGTTTGACTTTTAAGTCGCCATTAAAGTCCGCGGTCGTTATTCATTGCACCGAGTGTACCTTGGCTTGTCAGTGAAGCAATGATTTTCGAATTTCGAGTATGTGAACGAATGCCCGGATGCTTTTTTGCCGGTGAATAAGTATATAGGCAGGGGATACACGTTTAACTGAATATTTTTTATTGAAGTTTACACGTCGGGTGGTTGGTAATTATTGTATAGAATATATATATATGTAAAAAGAAAAGCAGGGTAGGTTTCGCTTAAAATTATTACCCATGGCAGTTGGAATAAGCGAAGCGATTAGCTTTAACGATCGCAGAACAATTATTTGTCTTTTAGCTCTTTTTCCGCGTCGGCGTTGCGCCACTATATAGGCACTAACCGCGCGAACCCTTCAATTTTTTGCACATATATATACCGGGAGTGCTACGCAATGGAGATTGTTCGAGTCTTACGCGCGCAATGCTGTGGACTCTACGTGTAAGTCGGCATATTGATTGGACGACTGATGTATTCGATACACTTTTACATGCGTTGGCGCATAAGTACATCAAAGCTGAATTAATTTTCAAGCTGAGTTAATTTGTAAAGAATTTCGTTATTTATAACTTGAACTTTTTATAGACAAATCGACTATCAATATTATTAATAGGTATGCGATATGACTATCTCAAACGTTAAGAATAATTTTCATTACTTTCCAAAATCTTTAATAAAAATCTGTTTAAATAATTACTAATATAAATTTTATAAAATATTTTTTTAATATTTTTTAATAATTTTTGTTTTTTTTTTAAATTATTTTATTTAATTTTCTTTAAACTTTACTTAAGTACAAAACTGCAAAATATTGTTATCCATATCAAAATTTTTAGAAACCATACAATATTTTAGAACAACAAAAATTGTTTTAATTAAATTAGATTAGCAATGTTAAGAAATATAAATAAACATAACAGTTTTTCACAGTCACATTGTGCATGGTTAAAACCACATGGTCATGAATTAAAACGGTAAACTAAAATCTTACATCATTATCACTCATCTCATACCGCATATACAGCTTTAAGCTCTCGAAAACATTTAAAAATACGTGGGATCCGCATTACGCGCGCATCGAGCCACCCTAAACGGAGAAAAAGGTCCGCGATGCGGAAGCGGGCCAGCGCATTTTTCTCGCTCGTTACCGGCTCGTAAAATTTAATTGGAATCACAGCGGGCTCCGCCGTCTTTTTTATTAACGCCTCCTTAGTCCTTCGTTACTCGGATGCACGCGAAGTGCAACGGACGCGCGCGACGTTCGCGCGGTGCTGTCCCTTCTGCATATATATAGCTACTCCGATATAGCAATGTCGCGGAACTCACCTACCCAAATATTAAATTTTTTTACTAGTTTCCTGAGCCCGTTACTTTATTTTTGGTTGTTTGATGCAGTCATTAATTCGTTAATTCATAGTTAATGAAAAATTAATAACTTAGTATTTTTTGAAAGCGACAAAATATTGGTAATCGCCGTTTAATATACAAGCGCTCTAATATACCGTATTTACATTTAAAAAATAGATTATCACAATTAAGAAAGTAGGAAATGATTAAATTTAAACCAACAAGTGTATACAGCATACAGCGCACGGTGATATCGAACGTAACTATTGACTTGCTTCTGGAAGAAATTGCTCACTTAAGAAGATTCAAATTGTAAACAGCAACTTGCAAAAAAGGACTGACACTGCAAACAAAAATTCTGCACTAAAAGTAAAGCAAAGCCCCATAATGGTTCAGATATCATCATCAGCGCGTCGTGAAGCGCGGGAAATTCCAGGACTGGAGAAAAATCGTTACCTCGGCATCACCCAATTAACGAGTCTTCCGAGCCTGGGGGACGCGTCCGAGCTGTCAGGCGGCGCGCGTTTTCACTCTTTTCGACTGACCATCACTCCTAGGGGAGAGGAGGAATTCCGACGGGGGACACGGCGGCTCGGGGTATATGTATATATATATAAAAAAAAGCGAAAGACGAAAGGGTAGGCGGTATGCGCAACCCATCCAGTAAGATGTCTCTCAAGACCTCGGCAACCCTCCTCTCCGCCTCCTGTCAATTATCCGACTATAAAACGCACGCTGGGATGCCCCGCGTTTACCGGAATCGCAAAATCTCAATCGCGCAAAACCGCAGGCTCACACGCGCCTCCACACGTGAGCCGCCACCGCGAGCGGCGTGTACGTGTGCGCGAATACCTGAATCGACGTACGTCACAGGAACGTATAGTTAAGTCCCTTGCTAAAACCCACACACAGCTGTGTGTATACTTCGCGGACTCATGCACACAGCTGAGCGCATACCCAACACACGCGGTGTGCGCGCGGCTCTGTGTGAGTGCATAAGTTGTTGGGTTCGGGTTTGCAGCAAAGTAATGACCGCAACGTGTAATGGCCTTGAGAAATACCTTTTCTCTCCCCTCTCTCTCTCTCCCTCGATTTTCTCGCGGACTCTCGGACGCAATTGCGCGGCCGGACTAGCCTCGTCCATATGTATTATGAGAACGCGGACTCTCTCGCCGCGCGGTACACCTTTAAATTCGACCGGTCGTTGCGCCATGCGCCTTCCTTTTTATATATACACGTATTCACAGATGGGGTGGGTATGTACAGTCTTTTCTCTCCGTCTCTTTCTCTCGTTCCTTCGACGAAACGGATACCTAATGGTCCGTAAATGCCGTTCGCCGCCGCTCTTTCCGCAAGCTTTGTTTCGACGTCGACGACGCTGTTGTTTATCTTTACGGCCTCGGAGTGTTGTTTTCATTAAGGGACCCGCGGAATCCGCGCTACTTTATGGCTTTTCGCGGGAAACTCCGCCGGCGAGCCCTGGATTCGTTAGAGCTTTTTATTCCAACGGGCCGGCGTTGCCTAGTTTTTTTTTTTAAATAAGTGATTATTCCTTTTTTTTATTTATGAAAGAGATGGGGATTTTATTTAATCCTGAGGGGCTTCCAGCGTGTTTTTTTAATAAACGACCGTTGATCTTATGTAATAAAAAAGTTACGGTTGTCCGCAATGAGTCCGCGGTTTCTTCCTCCATTTTAATGGGGTCGAAAATAAAGATTATTGTTGAGGATTCGGAAATTAGTTTAAAATGAAAATTAAAGTGTAATTTACAAGGTTTTGAGTATACTTCCGGCTGATTGTTGTTAGAGATTTTAATTTTGACATTCCTTAAAAATTGATCCAAGAAAGAGGTCGCCCAAAGAAAAAACTGACAGACTGATCACAACGTGACATTAATTCCGTTTAGAAACAGACCAGTAACTTCGTTGCCGCAAAAAAAAAATCTTATTAAATTGCAAAGCTAACACGGATAGCAATAATAACATCGCCGACGGTGCCCAATTCACGTCCAATCGCACACATCCTGTTCGCGTGGCTGCGCATAAAAGCTCGCGCGAATTAAGAATTTCGTGTAAAATATGGTTTGTAAATAAAGTACCGTAACCTTGACAGGCCGAATCTCTTATATTTTTTGGCGCGCCGAGCGGATCGTCCAAACCCCACGTCAATCCGTCTCTTAATCTCTCGCGTATTAAAATTCTTTTCCGCGCGAACGGCGATCGGAAATAATTTTTCACCGAGTCCCCTTTTCGTGCATCGCGCACTCCCGCCTTCGCATCGAAAGTTATTATGGCGATCGTTTTTCTCCTTTTTTTCGAGGGAATTTCACGCTCCGCATAAAAGGGAAACTTCGAGGCTTTCGCGGCCTATATTTACGAGCGCATTTTCGAAAAAAAAAATAAATAAATGATACAGAGAGATGGAGTGGTGTGCGTACGGCGTTCCTTTTTTATTGAGGCGATCGAAGCGCAAATAAATGTTCGTGGGCGAGCAATAATTTCGCGCGGTTTGGGAGGCCGCGACTTTTACTGAAATCTGATACGAGAAATCCGAGGCTCCAATTATTAACGCTCGATTTGATTTTAATTTCTTTCACGCAAATTTCTGGCCTCGCATCGCGTGAGCGCGCACAGGAGAATTATTCGTTTCGATTAAAAGGCGCAATGTGTATCATTTCGTTGAGATTAAATCTGATAAATGTAGTTTTGATAGCGCGCAATTTTTTATATTGATGAGTTAATAGTATAGTTCAGCATTTTTTCATTTAATATTTACCACTTATTACCGAATTTAAAAAATAACAGAAATGCAGTGTTATTTAATGTAACTTAATTTCAAAAATATTTCGAAAGCTGTTGTACATTATTTTTTACACACTTATTAAATTTTGTAAATATCTTTCTGTCAATAAAAGATTAAATATATAAAAGTTAAATTAAAAACAGCAACATTCTTTTTATATATAAAAAATATATTTATCATTACTTTGCTTCATAATACTTTCAAAGAAATAAATTGAAAAAAACTCACTTTACGTCATTTAACGCAAGCCTTCTTTCTTCAGCATACACATTTTTTCCAAACGTTTCACAACAAAATTGACCAGCAAAACTCTCACACCAGTACCGGCACCAAAACACCTCCCTTCTCAAAAAAAAAGAAAAAAAATATATATAACAAAGACCTCAATATATCACGTGTACAATCATCGCGAAATCCTTGCCGATCGGCCCTGCGGCTCGAAATTCGCGCGCGAGCGCGCGCCCTTGACAAACATTCACTTCCGTTGCATAATACTACCGGCCGCCGTGCAAAACGCCGTCGGTGGCCTTTCCCCGCGCTGCAGCCGATCCTGCTCGCGCGCAAATGTTTCGTTCGCTCGCGCGCAATTACGCCGCGGCAGCCCGCGCGTTTTCAATGGCCGGACAGATAAGATCGCAGGGCGATACGACGACGGGCCTTGCGCCGCGCGGCTGCGAAATTTAATTGCCCTTTTTAGTGGGCAATTAGTTATCTTTTATTGTGACCGGTGAGTAGCGAACGAATCGCGGTTGTAATTTGATTTTGGACCGAGTCGCGCGCACGTGGTGTTGTGGCGCGCGGGTGAAACTTTTGGTTACCGCACGGGCTCGTTAAAATTTGCATTGTATTGTTACGTTTCTCTGGGATTTTGAATGGATGCGGTCATTAATCGACGCTGATTCATTATAGAACTCGATGACAGCAAAAAGGGTATAATTCGGCGGTGAATCATTGTTGTGCATAGACATTTATGAGCAGCAGTCGCGGTCGAATGGATTTTATAGGGGTGTTTAAAAAAATGATTATTCTAAAATCGTTAATTGCGGAATGACTCGAAGGCTTGTTATATATACTTTTCTTCGAAGTAAAAGGGATTCGAACGATTGCAAAGAGCAAAATATCTCCCATTCACAAAGAGAGACTGCAGTTCTTTCTTAGTGAGGTAATCTCTTTTATTTACATATCTCATAAAGCCACTTCACTTAGACGAATAATTAAATGAGTCAGGTAACTGGTCAATGAAGGGAATATACTAATAAGAAATAGAATGAATTCTTCGAAGGGTTTTCAGACCTAATGGAATATATTTTTTTCTCGTTGTGATCGTTGAATCCTTTTTACCTTGAATATTAAAAAATCTGACAATCGCGCATAACAATAATTATAATGATCATAATAATTAATTGATAGAAAAAACTTTAATTGAAATAATATAGACTTCAAATAAGTTATTTTTCAAATCGCCAGGCATTTTTTAAGGATCAATCGTAAATATAAGCCGCAAAGTTTTTACCCGAAAAATGATTTTCAATTACTCGTTCGAACTCGATCAATTAAATTCCGCGATTTCATTGTTTCCATTATACCAGCGGCGGGTCAATTCCAGCCGCTTATCCGCGAAAGGGCCATTAAACAAAGCGAAGGGGGTTCTCTTCTTTGATCCCCGATAAAGTTCATCGGACGAGTCGAATCGGCGCGGCGCAGCGGCGCTCCAATCAATGCTCGGGCGGCCTAGCGGTTTCCGCATTAGACGCCACCGGCGGGGGCAATTCGCGATCGAAATCCGATCGTTCGCGCATTTTTAGCGGCCGCCGCGCCGAGGGCTTGCTTAGCAACGGGAAGAGAGCCGCCGCCGGGGCATCCTCCGATAAAAGCCGGGGCTCGTGACTCTCGCTAGCGGTCAGTCCAACATAACTGCACTCGCTTCTGCACTTGCGCGCGCGCGAGTAGGAGAGACTCGTCCTCGCGGCTTCGAGCGAGAGAAGCTCCGAGGAGGAAGAGAGACAGGCGGGACGAGGCTGGAATGGAAAGTATGCGCGCGGATTCATGAATGAAAGGGAGAGAACTTTGTTGCGTTCGGAGGAGTGGGGAGACTTTTTTTGAGGAAGTTGCAGAGATTTTTTTAATGAGTGTGGGTTAAATAGTTACGAGTTTTGAGAGAATTTATATACTAAATCAAAAGCGCGCTTTGTGCTTTCATATTGTAAACAATAAGAATCGAAAGAATAAGACATTTATCGTTTAGTGAATAAGAGCATGAGAAAAACTACTAATATAAAAGGATAGTTACAAGTTAAATATTTTACTTTTAGAAAGTAAAGAAAAATTCAAAAGTATATAGTAAATTTTAAGATTTAATGATGTTTTCTATTTCTTATATATGCTTTTATAACTTTTATATTGTACGGTTTCTAATGAAGGCATTTTTTTATTGCCTTGTGATTTTTATTTTAAAGTTTGCTTAATTAATTTCAAATAATCATATGCAAAAAATTAAACATAATATTTTCTATTAATCGATTTGCGGTCAATTGTAGAAAAGGTCATTCAATTTTTGTGTACACGCGATAAACAACGAATAATCAAGAAGTAATAGAGATTAGCCAATAGGGGAATCCCAAGAAACTGAAGATAACACATGCAGTATAAATTGCGAAGTGCATCATCTCGGAATATTTAGTATTCTCCTTCTAGAATGTCCACTGAATACTACGACCTGCGGGAGGCTCGCGACGACGAGAAGCCAAGTCTGGGGAATCTTCTCCGAGAAAATTTGCACCTTCCGGATTCTCTGCTGGCCCGCTACCTGGAAGCTGAACGTGAGGGAATGACCAAAGCTGTACGCTGTCAGTTTTTTGAGGAGTTGCAAGGGCGGTACGAGGTCGCCGTGAAGGAACATCCTTGCTTGGTAGCGGAGTACCTCCCGACCGGAGCCATCGCCGGATTATGCCTGGTGGGACTGTGCACCAGGTCTCAACGTGCGTCATCCGAGCCACCCGTGACATCGGAGATCCTGTCCACGTGGCTCGATCAGGTGCTGAAGGCCAAACTCAAGGTCGACTTCTTCGCGGTCTTCCCAGACCTCGTGACCGTCCTCGACGTCACGCTGATCTGCGTAGCGGAGGGACACCGGAATCGAGGCCTGGAGGGTGCTCTACTCGATGAGGCAGTCGAACTTGCCAAGAGGTGCAGAGCTGGACTCGTGCAGTGTTTGATTACCTCGCCTCGCGTTAAACGTACCGCCAGCAAAAGAAGATTCCGCAGCTATGCTGATATACCCTTGTCCAGTCTACGCGACAACAAGGAGCTGCAGACTTTGCGTCATGTTACGGACTCGCATTCTTCTTTTTCCGTGATGGCGCTCAAATTGTAAACGTAATTGATGTAATCGACCTTTATAACTTTTGTATTGTGATAATATGAAAAATCACTCGATTCGCGTAAAAACTCATTCGAGTGAATCGAGCAATTTTTTACTCTTTCACATTATGAGAGCAAAACGTTTTATTAATAAATGTTTTTGCATCTTTTGTGCTCATCATTGATGATTCCTTACTCTCTCTCAAAGTTATTTGATATGCGTCGAGAAAGTAGGTAACGTGAATTATGAGAAAATGAATACTTATCATTTTATTTTTGTAGGATAAATTCAAAGTATAATGTTATATATACATTTTTCATGACAAAAACAAAGTTGCATCAACAAGTGCTTATACCTCCGCTTATAATCAAATTAACAAATAGTTACCTAATAATAGATCACAAATTGTCGACCAGTAATTGAATTGTTCGTGCTCGATCGAAAATCAGCCTCATTAAGCCATGATAAAAAAGACGGGAAAAATCGTCCCCGGCGATCGAGCTGGATATCTCGCCGACGTAAACGGCACGGGAGCGGTAAATGCGCGGCACCGACCGCTGGGCGGCGATATGTATAAATAAATGCCGATTCGTATGCGGCACGCACGCGCGGCCGAGCGGCGCGCGCGCCGCTCGCGTATGCCATCGGCGCAGCGAAAATTATACGTTTGCCGCGCGCGCGGTCGCCCCGTCTAAGGCCTTACGGCTTATAATTTAGATGCGCGCGCTTAGTGGTAAAACGGAAAGGAGAAGCAAATATTTATACCCGCGTTGACCGGGGAAGTGTTGCAATCAGCGGAGCAAAAAAGATTTTTTTTTCTCTCTTCCTATAGCGTCTCTGGCGAGGAAACGGCTGGTATTATAAGTGTGTATGAAATTTTAATCGCATGGTTTATTCCTTAAGGAAATGACTAGTTTTTACGGCCGGTGAATTAAAGTCGCGCTGCAATACGATAGCACATTACACTGAGTAAATGTAATTGTAATTTTGATAAATTCGCAGGATACCTACGTATTTAAAATATTTTTATTAACACTCGCAAACTTCCGTCTCCTACTATAAGCGATAATTTACGTACGTACAGCAGTCTATTCACACTAAAAAAAATGTAAAAAAAAAAAAATATCGTGAACGCTTAATCTCTCAGGCAGCCTTAATATTGTCTCCTGCAGCGATTACTATCACCTCGTAAAAAATTAATTAGCCTTTTTTCGTGTTAACACGTGATTTATCGCTACTGGCAGCTTCGCTACACGTATAAGTACGAAGCCCCGCGCGACCATACGTAGAGAGTCGCGGAAGATCGAGAGGACGAGCGGAGTAAAAAAGTCGAACTAATGCGCTCCGGACGAAGGATCGTCGACCGCGAGAGGGAGAGAGAGAGGAAGAGACGAGCAGCTCTCGCGAGCGGAGGACTCAGCTCGCGGGAACGGCCGTTTCCGGTTTCGCCGTGGTCCGGCGCAGGAAAACTTTGCGACTTTCGTTTGGGTTTGTACGTGCCTCAACTATAACGCAATCTGAAACGGGTATTCGAGATTGTCCAGTGTGATCTTAGGCTGTTTGGAGAGAACCATTGTTGATTAACAATGTTTTTCATCATGCATATTTAGGCGACCCTTAAAAAAAACGCACCTTTTGATTGAGCGTTGTACCTTTTGTTCTTTTATGGAAGAATGTCGATTAAAATTTTTTAGCTGGTTTTGTAAATATTTATTTTGAATGGAGTTTTGTTTGGATGTGGGTTAGAAACATAAAATATTTCAGGAAAGTTTTGTAAGTGATTGATTTGGGACAACAGCGTTTAAAAAACTGACGCGATAAGCCTTGCCTACAGCGTAAGAAATAATCTAGAAGAAATCGGATTATAGAGGAAAGGCGTGACGCCTTACATTCAAATTCGCTAAAACTCGCGCACTGAAGTTTTAAATCACACAGGGAGCGAGATTGATTGATCGGCTTCCACTCGCTGAGCCTCGCCTCAAAATTTACTTCTCTTTAAAGGACTATAAAAATGCCGAAGGAATGTAATTAGCGGTTGCGGATATAATCGGCGCGGCTGTACCCTCGATGCGAAAATTTAAGGTGTCTTACATTCAATGGAAAAAATTGCAAAATCTTTAATTGAATCTCCATTGATTTATATAGACTTTACGAGCATTTTATGAAACTAATAAACATGCGAAAAGGCGATAAATTAAGTTAGAAGGAAAAGTTAGCAGCGGAATAATAGACTGAACTTTTAACGGGAGAGAACAAACGCAAATAATTACACTCGGAAAAAAGTAGCTCTAAAAATGACTAAACGCGCAATAAAAATTGCCATCCTGTGCAGTAAACTTTCAAACACGCAAATTTAATCGTCCGGGGATTACAAATTTCGCTATCGACTCACAAATTATACCGTGCATCCCGGATTATAAATTTTACTACGAACCCACAAATTTTAACATACAATTTTTTACAAACCGTACAGTATCGTTCAAAAGAAAAAAAAAACATAAATCCCAGGCCGGGCTCCCCACGAATAAATAAAAAATTTCCCAATCGGTATGCCGATCCCATTAAAGAAAAGCAATTAGCCCGTAATTCCCCGTAGCGCACCGTGTAACCCCGCCCGAAAATCCCAACTGGACTGGTCATAACCCCCGATAACCGCGGCGAGCGTCATACACAAGCGCCGCGTGTTCATCTCCTAAATCCTAATCGCTCGGGAATTATCTAATCGACCCGCAGGCACGTCGAGGGGGGCGGGGTAGCCACGCGACTCGGAAGGTATATGTACACGGGGAGCCAGTTCCTGGACTCGATTACGCGATCGCGGGCCCTGCTTATCTCTCGGTCAGTATCCTCTCCTACTCCGGGCTCGCGCGCAGGTGCATCGGCGGCGGTGCGCCGCGCCGCTGTGTTGGGCCGCGGTAGAGGGCCCGAGCGCCGAGCGCCTCAGTACAGTTATAGCGTCGGCGCGAGCCTGACGTGAGCGCCCATTCACGCGAGGCCGGCAGCGCGCGCGTTTTCGGCTCCGCCGCGCCGGAAGAGCCGAGTTATGCGGGCTGTGTAACCTACTATACTCGTGCACGCGATCGTCCGGATACCTTTTTTTTCGCTGGATAGTGCAGGTTTCATGGTTAGTTGACGTGTCTTCTTTTCCGCGTTAAGATCTTGAGGGGTTAGGTGTTTGCTCGAAGTTTTTTTTTTGAAAGGATACAGAGTTGAAAAACTTCTCAAATGAATATATTCAATTAAATGTTAATGTTTTTTCTAAATGAAAAGATAATTTAACGGAGTGAAATAGGATATTCCAGTATTTTTGTGCGATTGTTGAATGAAATACGGTATTTGACAATTAATTTTTTGTGTAGGGGAAGAATTAATGTCTTACTTTTACCTTGTAATAAATGATGATAATTAAAAACTAACAGCCTTAATTTAAGTCCGAGTGTTTCTTGGAGTGGAGTGTCAATATTTTTTGTGAACGATTAGTACTGTAACTATTATTTTAAAAAGTGAACAGTACAGTAACATTATTTAAAATCTTCCATTGATTGTTTTTACACTTGCACTGAATGCTCTGCAGGTGGATTATTATGACGCGGTAAAATATAATTTATAGAACTGTATTATTGTTACTTTTAGTATCTAATTCGATATGCAGTTGAAAATTTTTATATCTCCTTTTTTCATACTTACGACACCGCTTAATGGTTGCGTTACAAACGCATAAAAATATTACTCATTAATTCATAATTGATTAAAAAAAGCCTAGCGTAATATTGCATTAATATTCCACACGCATTTTATAAGAAAACAATGCAACGCGTAACACAATGAACCTTGACTCCCGCTCGCACGATTTTACATTCCATCGGAAAGATCTAGTGAATCGACGAGCCGCGTCTGAAAAGCGTTTCAGGCTGCGAGCGAGAAAGAGGATAGGAGAGAAAGATAGATAGCCCGATATAGAAAAGAAAAGCCCCGGCCCGAAAGGAGATAGAGTAGAGAAAAAGACCCCCTTTTCCCCGACTGAAATCTCAATACGCTTATATATACATAATGTGATCCCCCTCGGCAGGTATAGACCCGGAATTCGTCGCCGAGGTGCGCTGCGCCCGTGACCGAAGGAGAGGATCGGGTTGCGCGGGCCGATGGAAAGCGGGAAATGAGAGCCCGCGGCCGGTGAGTGCGTCGGTATCGAGTACAGCGTCGCCCCCGGGAACGAGGGAGCCGACATCATGTTGTGCCTGAAGAAGAGGCGCACCTACAGCTTCACGCAGGGCGCGTGCGCGGAGGCGCCGCGGCACCGGCGGCGCTCCGCCTCGTCCACCAAGAGGGACGCCAGCGAGCCCAGGTACACCGAGGCCGTCAACGTCGCCACCCTGCCCCGCAAGATCACGTGAGTTAACCCTCCTTTCACTACGGGATTTCTTTTATTGCTCATTTGAGTGCGGGCATTTTTTACGGATTATGGTGATTTATTGGCTTGAATGGTGTAGAAGGTACGATGTGAGAAGAGTTTGGGCTTCCTTGTGAAGTCGTTTTAAAGGGCTGGATTGAGGAGGCTGTGCATTAGGAGGTTTCAAATTTTAGGAGAACGATATATAATTCAATGTGTTAATTTTTTAGTACGTTAAATTAATCTTTAATCAATTTTTGGATTGAACCTGTAAATCAATTATAGGTCAATTACCTTTTATTACTGAACTGTACAAGGTCTTTAAGTACCTCTTTAATGTGCTCTGGAAATCGTTTTATTTAAAGTTTTTATGCAGCTCCTCTTCCTGTCTAATATTTATTAATTTTAGTATTTGAATATTTTTATTCGTAAGACAGTGTACTTAAAATAAAAAACATTTTAATTTAATTATTTAATCTTGAGCACAGTAATTTTAATGCAAAATATTTTGCTAATGTTTAAAAAAAATGATAAGCTGAATCCTTTTTGTGTATAAGTTACAAAAGTTGTCGAGCAAAATGGCACGTATATGTGATTATCGTAATCAAAAATCATTTTTCACCCAGATAAGACAATTTTACTATCCTCGGTGACATCGGGTCATTCAAGAAAGATTATTAACAAAATATTTCAATGACTCACAACTGCCAAAAATCATAACTATTAATAGTACAAGGAAAAATACACACGTAATATCGAATATATATTTTTTTAAAAGTTTTCTAAACAGTAATCACCGTCTTATAAATAAATCATAAAACAAAAAATGCATATCATGTAATTTTACGTAACGCACATTACCCTCGGCATTAATTACCCGGCCGTAACAAAAAAATTATCTCCCCACGAAATCGAACAAAACACCGGCCAATCAACAAACATGCCCTTCTAGCAGAATTGACAAAACGATTCTTTCCTGCAGTACTGCATACACACTATCTTACGGTGCAGCTTTACTTCTTATCAACAGACTCCGCGGTAATGTCCTGTTCAGTTAGGCGATTTTGTGCAAATGAAAATTTTATTCATTATTTCAGCGCTTAACGCGTAATTGTCGAACTTAATTAGAGTTCACGAGGAAGTGCGCCGCGTCCTATCGCTCGCTATATGAAAGAGTAATTCGCGGCAATTTTTTTCTTCTTACCCTCGACCGCCGAGCGAAGGTTCGTTAAGGTGGAAAGGCCGCGATGCAAGGCTGACTCCGCGCGGAGGAAATTCATGTATAAAAGGTACGCATTGTGCGTTAACAGAAAAACTGCGTGCCCGGGGAAAGTGAAAGGTGGACGGGACAATTTAATAAGATATCGAAAAGATTCCGCAAGCGAGTCGAACCTAACGTCCGGTCAATTACTTCGTATTTTATCGAAAAGAAAAAGGAGCGAGAATGTTGTACTCGGCGTGTCATGCTTTGTAGACGCGGAATAATGAGGCGTCGAGACTGTATAAAATTTTGCGAAAATACGTACGGTGAAGTTTTAATTTACTTCTTTACATCACTGGGAGCTTAGTGCGGGCATTTATAATTTATTAGTTAACCTTTAGTGATTAAACAATTTTTCTCTTAAGTGGATTATTGTAGTTTGTATTCTCTCCGGCTAAAATTCAACGCAATTTTGAAAAAACAGTTACGCTTTGCATAACGTTTCTTTATTTACGATATGAAAGTACGAACCAGGTTTTAACTGTACTGTTCTGTAATAATTATATTACCTGGTAACAACTAGGACAAAACTATTAATTCATAATTATAACATCGCAGGCTTTCTCGCGTCGCGTAAATTTTTCTCAGCGTTGCCGTGTATCTGTTCTGTATAAAGAAATATTTATAGTTGGAGATGTACGATTTGCCGTAATTTATTACTTCGCGAATTATATATTTATAAGTCTTTTATAGGACGCGCCTTTTTAACCCTGCTAATAGATAAATTATGTAGGTCTGTTCTACATATTTCCGTAGATAATTTTTAAAGCATAATTAAAAATTAATTTTTTGAAACTTCAAAAGATTTTATCAGTCTCAGGTTGTAGCTAAGAATTGACAAATTTACATCTTCATCCTTGGAAAGAAGTTTCTCAAAAGCGCCGCAATTTAGGAACTTTTTTTGCATCATATTTTAACCTTTTAATTACCCGCAACAAAAAGAATTAATTTCTTTTATGCGCTAGTCTTAACGGTACAAAAAACTCGATCCACCCAAAAAACAGCCTTAATTTTTACGCGCATCCGCTGACCATCGCCAATTTGACTTACGTTTGCACATTGCAATCGCCACCTTAGGACTCCATACTAGTCCTGAAAAGTTTAGAAATCACCTTCCCCGCGTCAGGTGTAGGCCGACTTCATTAGAATCCCCGCGACAACAAAGGCGGCAATTCTCCTCGCGCCGCTGTCTCCTCAAGCTAATTGTCGCTTTTTGCCGGTCGCTCGGCGGCAAATCGCTAACGAGCATGAAGCTCCTGGAGTCCACTACGAAGAGCGACGGGCGCATCCTCGCGCGGGAAGCTTCATTTTTCGCTCGAGCGGCTGCCGTCTCGGTGGGCTCGCGGTCACTGCAAACGCTCCGTGGGAATCGCGCGATTATCCCCTCCGCCGGTTGCTTTGACCACTTGTACACACGGCCTCTCGGCATTGTTATAGCTGATGCTTAATTTTTTTTTTTTTCGTGGACTTAACATTTTTTTGTTGCGAAGAATAAAGGTTTAACGATTTGAAGGTGGGATTTAAAAGATTATTAAATCTGATAACGTTTGGGCCACTTATGCCTCTTTAAGACTAAACTGTAATTTTGGGTGGCCGCGTTTACCGGTAAGAGTTTTTAATGAATTTAATACGTGTTTTCGTCGGTGTGAGCAGTTACGCGAAAGAGAAAAAACCGTAATTTGATACATTAACTTTAATGCATTTTTTTGCCTCCTGGAAGTCATTTTCATAACGACAGCTTATGTGTTTCATCAATCGCTATTAATTATTAAGCTTCGTTGGATGGAAAAGTTTTTTCCCTTTTTTGCACTATATAAATAACTAATGGTAGATTAGAGAAATTTCTCTCATTTACGATGAAATTTTCTGTGTTAAATAAATCTTCATTCAAAAGAATATAATTAATTAAAATCACAATTCACAACTGATTAACTTCAGTTTACATTTAACAATGAAATTTACCAATCGATAATCTCTCGATTTCAAATCGTATTTCTCTTTCATGATTTTGCTTTTCACCATTTCATAATCGTACTATTAAATCTTTTCTTCCTCACAACACATCTAATTTTAGCTCGACATCCTCTTCATAGATTTATTCCAATTATAGAATTGCATTCATGCGATCGATTCAGCCTTCTATACCCGTCGTCCACTCATCGCTGTGTTATATAAAAATCCTAAACGGTCTCCTCACGTGCTCCTCCCATTATCGCGTCGCAACTCATTACCACCTCACGCAACTTCCGACCGCCGCCTCTAACGACGTTATTTTCACCTGATATCCAAGCCGAGAGTGAATTAGCTCCCCGAGGTCGTTCGCGTTCAAGCGCCTCCTCCTCGGAAGTAAACTGCAGCGCGGAGAGAGAGAGAAAAAAAGGTGGCCCGTGTTAAGGAGGTCCCTTCCTCTCGCGGGAGCCTAACTGTACACGCGCCTAACTCTCGCGCGACTATACACGCGGTACCTACCCGGCGCGCGATGAAAATTGTGAGAGAATCCGCGGCGCGCGCGCGCGCACCTCCAATTTGCATGCAAACGAGTCCGTTAGGCCGCGGATCTTCCGACGCGCTCGTGGCCCCCGATATACCGCTCCGCGCGCCTTCTTTTTTTTTTGTACGCCTTTACAATGGGAGTTTCGTATGCATAATTGCGCGGGGGGTGTATGACGAAAGGCGCGGGCCAGCGGGCGCGTCGTGCTCGAGTTGTTTAACTGTAAAGGATTGATTTTATAGAGCGATTTGAATGAGACGCCGGTTTATGGTGGCGCGCATAAGTGGCATTGCGAAAATACCGCGGATTTACGGCGTTTTATTTGCATTCGGCCGTTACTGCATGCATTATACCGTTTTGCTTATTGAAATCTATAACATTCTTCGCGAGGTCACTAAATGCTTTTCTTTGTGTATCTCATGAAAATTTCTTTGGATATTTCTTGGTGCATAAAAATGGGCCTACGGTTCTTTATATACACATCTAAATGTAAACGGGATGTATCATAATTTCTTAGTTTAAACCGAAACGTCGAATTTCTCTATCACGATTTCTTGTTTTAAAAAGTCGAATTTCTATTATACGATGATTTCTTGCAGTTTAAACGTCAATTCAGTATAAACAATTTATTTTTAATAAAACCAGTACCGTAGAAAAATTTTACTCGCATACATAAAGAGCTAGAAAAAAAAGTAAATAAACAAGTCTTCGCGATAATCAGAAAATCCGGTATGAAACTTAACCAATCAATTGAAGCATCATACCCATCATCCACGATTGTTATTAATCATCCGCCGCGCATAAAACCGTCGGTTTATCTGATACATTGCGACACGGATGCACTGCCAGGCATCGAGCGTCTCGCGGGCATTAGCATTCGGTCTCTGCAAAAAAGGCCTCGGTCGTCTGGCGTCGCAACCGGAGGAGCAGCGATCCCCGAGGCCGAGGTGTCATCAGAAGGCCGCGGCGTTTTCTCGCGCGCGACTGCACGCGCACTCGGTAAAATAAACCGAGCCAGCGGTGCGCGCCTTGCTGTTCGATTTTCGCTTGCGAAAGCGGTCGTTATGCGCGCCGCGACGACGACAATGGGGGGAAGACGCGTTTGCTCGTTGCGCTCGGCACCGCGCGGCCGGTTATTATGGAAATGAAGGAATTGCCGGGAGTGTGACTTCATCGTGTTTGCATTGCCGAGGAGGTGGATAATGACTCGCGCGCGCGGCTAAACTTAGATTTTCCCCGCGAAAAGTGTCGCTAAAGAGGCGGGATGCGCACCGCCGCCGGATCGTTAACACCGCGGCTCGCTTCGCGCGGCGCTTTTTTGGATTCAAATGCAAATTTCACGATCGGCTTTTGCATGTTTTTAAGAGGAAGACCTTTTTTTGTTGTTGTTCGGATACTTATGGCAGCCTATTTGTTTACGGAATACTAAGTCTGGGATACATGTGACTGGAATGCATAATTAGTGAAAAAAATTTAGTTTAAGTAAAGTTTACTGTAAATGAAGAAAGATTTTAAATTAAAATGAACTGTCGAATATTCTTTCTACATTGTATTATTTAAATTTCATTTTCAGTGAGTTTAATTCGTCGTTTCGATCCTAATGAAAGAAGCACAAATAATTTAATTTCTTCCCAGTATGTTTCAATTTTTTGCAACAAAAACAAAATACAATTCAGATCCATCACGAAGAATAGCTCTTCGTTAGATTTTTCATTAAAAAATAAACACTTTTGGGAGTTTTATCGCGAAGAAAAAAACTTTTGTGAAATTCTCGCAAAGAAAAAGCTTTTCTTAAATTAAAGAAGTAGCTTTTGAAAAATTCATGAAATGTGCTTTTTTGCAGAAATAACAAAAAATATACTTTTCGTCGGGGAATTCATGAAAGTGAGTTTTCTCGTTGCAATCCTGAAACATTTAATTCATTGCTAAACACCTGAAATGAATTAATTTACATCAGTAGCTTTTTATTCATTATAGGGTCGACGAATTGTAGTCGTACCTCGTATTTTTCAAACTCATCCATTCAAAATCAATAACCAACTCGTCAAAGATAAAACTTTTTAATTCTTTTCCCACGACCCCCCGAGAAATTTCCGCGCGTTGAAAGCAGCATTGAAAATCATCCCACTCGAGCGGCGAAGCTTTTCGCGGCATTCCAGCAATGCGCGGCACTCGTTACGGCATCGCGGCTAGGGTCGTGAGTACAAATCAGCGGAATCGCCGCGACTGTCAGTGAGCGCAACACCTCCCGCCCCCTCCGAGCCGCGCGGTGCGATGGTCGCCGCGATAACGACGCGTCAGTGCTCATACACCGAGTCAGCGCGCGTCATTGATTAACTTAATGGTCGCCGACGGGGTCCACCTTCGTCGTCGCGGCCTCTTAATTAGACGCGCGCGGCCGGCCCCGCGCCGTCGCCCTCCTTATTTATCGCGCGTCGATAATAAATTTGCGAGGGAGAAGGGGACCGCACGCGAAAAGGAATATTATCGGGACGATCGATTATCCGCAAGAGCACTTCCTCCGGCCTGGCCTTCGCGGCATCAAGATCGAGGGGACGGCGGCCAGTGCCTCCGGGAGGCGGCCGCGGAGTCTGGGAGTTTTCAAGAATGAGAGGCGAGGTCGGCGTTACTTCAGTTTGAGCGGTAAATTATTGCTTTCGGTGGACGGCTTGCTTAAACTTTGAATTTTCTTTTCGTTTGTTGCGGAGTCTGACGTTCGCGGGGTTAGGCACATTCATCGAGAGAGGATGCGCACGGTTTGTAATTTATTATTTTATTATTTCTCGGCGTTTTGATAGTTTTTGTTGCTGCTGTCATTTTTTCAGGGTTTAAAATTAAATAGTAAGAAAAATTAATGTCGTAACAATGTTATAAATTGATTTTCATTATTCACTCGTTCGTATGTGATCATATACATCTTCTCCTGTGGCGAATTTTTTTAATTCGTTATTCCTTATGTTTTTTTAGTATAAAAAAACACGTTAATATGATTCATGAATTTGTAAAATATTACATTTAACCTTAAATTTTTAAATAAAAACAAACTTTTTATACAACCTTCTCTCGATTTTATGGTTTTTAACATCTAGTTTTAACTTGATAAAAATTTATTTCCAAGAAAAACAATCAATCTTTCGAGTCCATATTAACAGAATTAAACCAGCAAATACCCATCTAAACAACGCTAATTTAACTATCGCGATACGATTCCTTAGGACTCCGAAAAAAAAGGTACAGGTACACCCATCGACAAGCATCCCCCGTACCGAAAAGCTTGAAAGCGGCTTATCCTCGTGAATCTTGCCTCGGCGCGCTTACTTACCTGCAGCGGCGCACGCGCGTGCGTCGCACTCTAACGAGATATATCCCCGTGGAAATCGACGAGCTCGGCGGCAGCGGCGGCGCGAGTCGATCTCGCGAAACCGATATAACCAGTCCTTGGGGCTCCGCGCGTCGGCTCGCGCGCTTTATTTGTATTGTTTTCCCGTGAGAAACTTACGCGCCGCCTCAAATTGAGCCAGGGGCGCGCGCTAACGAGCGGCGCGCCGGCGCGTGTAATGCGCCGCCCGCGGATGGCGGGGATGCCTCCGGGGCCCAATTGCTTTGTTTCCGTGCCGCGGAAAATTTGAGGTATGTGTCGCGCGCGGCGGCAGCAGCCCCCGGGGAAAATCGCCGCGCGGGCGCACCGCGCGCGAGGTTCTTTACTGGGCCCGCTCCTTTTTTTTTTTCGTCTCGTGAATCGGTTGGTTGTCGGGTTCGATGTTCGACGCGAGCGACGCGAGCACTTTTTACTCGGTTGTTTGTAGCCTTGTACGAACGCGTTTGTCGGATGTTTGCCTCGAGGAGGATCTTTCTTCAGGGGTTTAAACTCTCCGTTTTGCTTCGATCAGTTGACAGAAATTTTATGTGACGTGATTAGTGATGCGAAAATTAAGTGCGTACTTTAAATCTATTAATAATGCATTAACAACTAGGGCTATATCATCATTCTATTTTAAACTTAATACAAAAATCAGGCTAATTTCATACAAAAGATTCGTACAAACTTCATGCTAACAATGTAGCAACATAACTTTTTACAAAAGATTCATTAACCCTTCAACGACTTATGGGCATGAGAGAATTTGATTAATTCCCGAGAAAGTAAGTATATGTATATCAAAAAAATGAAAACACTCGAAATGGTCATAAAGTATAAAGCATTAAAACGCACATTCGATGTTATCGTTCTGAAATTTATAAATTGCACCCCGGGGTAAAAATTTTTAATAAGCCCATTCGACTTATCTAGTGCCATTAAAAACCAGCTCGGGCTGATGATGGCGAGGAGAAAAAAAGTCGATCGTTCGCGGCGAAAGCCCGCCTCCTCGCGTCCCTCGTGTTTTCCACTGCGCGCATTAAGTGCACCCGAACTCGCGAATCAACGAGATTAGCGATCTGTTTGATGAAACGTCGCATTTCTCCTCTCTCGCGCAGCCTGGATTTTTTTCGGGGGCACAGGCGCTGTTGGACAATAGGCAGGCTGCGCGGGGACCGGGGTATACCGCCTCGAATTAACTATTGTCTTTTCGATCTCGTCGGCTCACATTCACATCCGTCTCGTGTCTACTCCACGTATACCTACCCGTCCGCCGAAAGCACAAAGGCGATTTCGCCTTGTCTCCCGGCATGTGACGGAGGAAAGCTGATGAACCAAAAGTTTCTTAGTTTAATTGGATTAGCGATTGAGAAGATTTCAAGGTTGGATTGTGCTAATTTCTTTTTAACTTTTTAATACTGGATTATTGTGCGATTCGCGTATAAATTGAGGGGTTGATCATACTATGTAATTGCTAAAGGAGCTTTGTAATAATTTTTTAATCAATTTATAATTTCCTTATAATTGATTATCAAAAAAATGTCATCAGGGTAATCTTGATTGAGTTATTGTAATAATTTCAATCAAATGT
>JAXIUT010000001.1:25762281-25811080 GCA_035586675.1 Eurytoma californica | reverse complement strand
TATACTTAATATTCGCTATCAGACAAGATTGAATGATGTCAATTAAAAAGTAAATCATTCATTTCCGGGAAATCGGGCGAGGCAACAATGGCATTTTATCAAAGCATCGAATTCAAATCATCTGCAGTGAAAGATAGCAGACGTAATAATAGCTCTTGTAAAGCAGTTCGAGGTAGATACCTCGGGAACGTCGATATTCCATATCCCCTGAACTTCTCGATCCATATCAAGCCGCAGTACAGCCAGCTCAGCGTAAAGTGCGGCAGAAAAAAAATACTCCACTAGAAACCTTCGTCTGTCTATTTTCCAAGATGGCTAAAATGCTCGAGGTGTGAAACTAATCAAATTTAATGCGACGACGATAATAGGCGTTGAAATTGTATAGTCACTGCGCGTGGGTGTATAACTTATCAGCCGGCTGGGAGAATCTCGCGCGATTCCCGCCTTAATAAAGACAGATAAAAGCGATGTGTTTCACTGATTTGCTTGGCGCTTTGATAAATACTGCAATTTGTCACTTGAAATAGTAGAGGAGACTTTTTTCCTTCGCGCGCGATTAATTTTGATAGGGTTTTTATCGACGCTAATGGCATTCCTTTGTCTAGTCTCTTCACGTTTATAGATTTATTCTTCAAGGTAATTTATATAATTTGCTAATAGATTTTCAAAAATAGAACTATCAGAGGTACTGTACTATTTGATTGAAATAATTGTTTGCTAAGTGTTTGTTCAACCAGTGGACATCTATTTTAGCAGGCCTACAGCATTGATTAAGACACTTTAATTTTCGTTACGAAACACTCGAGTCATTCGTTATCAGCCTTATCTAAACAATAGGCTTAGATTCTTCCGCGCTACACATTTTTCACCGCCTCTCAAATGAAACATCTGCGCGTAAAAAAATAACTGCGTTAAAAGAAAATTCCTCAAACCATTTGTTTATTCTTCACTTACTCACTTCACCCTCTCATAAATAAACCTTATAACTAAACGCATAACTTACAAAATTCCTCGCTCGCGATCTTTTATAAACACTTGTTCCATAAAAAGCGTGCCTTAATCGAGATATCCGTATACCTACGACCTCGATCCGTAAGAGTGGACTCCCCTGCAGTTCATTTCTTTTTCCCCCTTTACCTCGATCGAAAAGTATATTATACGGCGCGAGGTTCGCGCTCGAGCGCCCAGCCAAATGCGTGTAATTCGCTAAGGGGGAAGTAGCGCGTGCGCGCGAATGCGTAATCGCCCGGAAAAGTAGAAGAGGAATGCGCCCCCTCCCCAGATACGCTTATTGACAGGATCGTATTTTCAAATTGGCCAGCTGTTTGGACGATCGGTAAACTGCCGGCCCCCGACTTATCGGCGCTAATCTTCCTTCCGCCCGATCTAGATCGGCCTGAGATGATAACTTCGCGCGTGGGTGCTGAGTCGCGCGTTTATTAGACTAGCCGCTTTTCTGCGATCGGGTTTTTTATTATGCTAATCCGCGGACGAGGCCGTAGGTGTATTGCAAGGTTGCATTGGACGCGACACGTACGAAATTTTTCAAGTTTTTCGCGGATCGTGAAATTAGGCGTGGACTTTCTAAAATTCAGCGGGAGCTGACTTTCAATTGAAAATTATAATAATTCTCAAAGACTATCACTTTCTTTATTTGTCGAGTGCAATTTAATTTTGAAATGGAGTATTATTGCCGTGGGAGGGAACATTTTCACTTTTTAAAAGGAACTTTAACCCCGAAGAAATGCTGGATATTTATTCATGCTCCAATTTGCATATAACAAGTAGTTAGGCGTTTTTTTTTGGGCGAGGCAATCCTTCATGGGTGCACACAACGTTTTTTCTGATATTTGCGATAATAATGAATCCCGAAGCGAGTGGTGAGTGACCGAAAACGAGGACGAAAAGTCAAAGAACTAGTTTCTCTACAACTGCGGTATACAAAAAATTCCCTACTCCTGCACTAATGTTTCTCGAAAAATAGAAGAAATTACTCACTCCTTTTCTCAAACTGATAAATCCAATCTCGATTTGCGGTTTATCGAACTTCGCATTTCGAAAGACCGCAGTCCAATAGGAATTATCGGTCAATCGGTTCGATTTCGAAATCCGCTACATCACGTATCCACGAAACGGACAGTCTGCAAAACCGGAAGTACCGATTTGTTTACAAAACCAGCGGAGCGCTGGGTAAAAAGCTGCCTCTCCTTTGTAGACCCCGGCAAGCACAATGGAAACTCGCTCCACATATACGGGAGGCAAAGCTACTCTCGCCGCAGTCGCATTTCGATTTAAATACAATGCAATTACCGATACATTCGCCCCATTTCCCCGCAGCCTAGCCTTGCAACTAGTTTGGTTTCGCGAAAATTTTAAAGGCCACGTCGATTTCTATCCAAGCTTCGGCGAAAAATTTCCCGATCGGACAAGCGTCACCGATACTTTTAAGTGCACGGAGAAACAGTTATTATATGGTTTTCACTAAAACTAGAAAATTTGCAAAAATTAGTAAATGGGACCCGCAAATTTTAGTATAAATGTACGTAGGATAATTTAATCCGAGTCTAATACAAAAATAGATAATAATAAAAAATACAAAAGTCGATAAAAATGAAAGATAATTACGTGACTACAGTGATAAATATTACGCTGTATTGATGACTAATTGTTATTAAAATCTATAGACCTTTAGATTATAGCTAAATAAGTAACTGCTGCTGTAAAATGTAATAGAAATATTTAAAAATTTACTAATTTTGTTTAATACATTAATTTTTGTAATTTTTCGAGTTTGTCCTCGCTTTAATAAAGACCGCAGCAATTTTTAGTGCGTCATTTTTCTCCGCGCGTGTCGCCCGAATGTAGGCGATGCACCGGTGCAACGGCCGATCGGTGTTCAGAGCTCCGCCGCGGAAGCGCGCTTTATGATGACGTTAAACGCTACCCCCGGCCCATCCACGGCGTTCTTACGAGGAGGCGTTAAGCGGCTTGAATTATAACCATCGCCTTGCGAACGGCTCTCCCAGCTGCAACGCGGAGCTGCTTTTTAGTTCGGCGGAAAAGTGGATGATGCACCGACGTCTTTAGGTGGGTGATCGATACGAAGCCGCGCGGTATAGTGTATAACTTTATGGAATTTACGGCGCTGTTTAAAAATAAACTACGCGAGTTTTTTTTCCAGCGCGGGGTTAATACCTATTGCGGTTGATTGAAAAAGTTGTTTGCAACTTGCTGTAACATTTTATCTTCTTACTAAAGTAAGTTTGGTTTATGACTAGTGTTAGTGCTATTAGAATTTTTTCACCTTTTTTTATTATTAATTTTGTATTCTTATATATAAAAGTTAATTATAAATATTGTATATAAAAAGTATTAGAAACTTTTTAAAGTTAAAAATTAATAACCGTACCTAATAGAATATTATAAAAATAGTTACTATTGCATTATACACATCTTGTATATACTTTAAGAATTAAATAACTGAAGCAAGCGTTTGATAACCATATCGTAATGCTCTACATACATCCTTCATTTTTTCATTTTTTATTTTTGTAAGGAGAACGGGTTGTCTTCTCGCCATGTAATTTGATGAGCAATGAAAGTGAGAAATCGCCATAGCTTCCGACTTTGAAATTTGATCATTCACCTTGATAAATAGGATCCCTACGTACATGTCGCGGAAAGTATAAAATAAAATCGTGTCAAATAAATTATTCAGATTAATTCGTATCAGAAAGAATCATTAAAAATCCCTATAAACTTTGTTCTTTTCACATTAAATAAAAAATTAAATCGGTTTAATTCGAAACGGTGTAAATTCCGGATAACAATTCGAAATTCATTAACATTCAATATCAGACCATAAACCAGAGCCGTTAAATTTTTAACGGCCTCTTTTTATTATCAATTTCCGCGCTGAAGGTCGCCCCAGCGAATGTCGCAGCAAAGCAAAACGAAATTTCTAAGAGGCACATTGTTGCGCGCCAACGAATAGAAATTAACGGACAGAAGGTACGGCCGCGGATGAATGGCTGCGATCGAAGTCTCTGAGTCGCCGCGATCATTCAAGTCACTTCTTGCCAAGAATTTTTCAATTGGATAATTTTCGGCACTTTTGTGTTACGGTAGTGCTAGCCTTTTTTCTCTCTCAGCCCTGACTCCTTTTCATACCCATTGGTAGGCGGCGAATAATTTGTTCAATTATTCATGCATAAACATATTTTTTGGCACGCATTCAAGTGTTCTTTTTGAAAAAGCCGTTAATTGAAAATTTGATTGTGAAACTGCTAAAGACGAGGGAGATTTCCTTGTACTAGATGCTTGGTAAATATTGTAACATTGAAGTCAATTATTTTTATAATTTACATTTGAAAATTTTCATTTTTTCAATGAAATGAGAACAAAGTTCATCAAGAATTTTGAATGGTTTGTAGTGGTACTAAATTTCGAGTCGAATAACTGTAGCAAAAATTAACAGTAAATTCCTCCAATTATAGTTGGCAAACGTAATGAAACGCATGAGGAATTTTAAAACAGCCTATCTTAAAATCCTCACAATAAAATTGGCAACGTCCAGCTCTGTACGATTCCGCGTGAACAATGCAACTGAAGTGACAACCGAAACAAACACACCATTCCAATAATTTCATTTAAATTATTTCGCATGAAATCCAAAAGTCTTTTGAAAAAGTTGATTTCGCTCGGCAACAGTCCAGCACATAAGGCGGAACGAAAGGCGGCACGAGTTGCTGACCGCTCGATCTGCTCCTCGAAGAGTGTCCCAAACAAAAAGCAGCTGGCGCTCCGCGCGAGGCCCCCGGTAAAAAAAATGGGGAAGACGATCCCGGCGCGTAAATCCCCAGCGCATTCATCCCATTCGCGCACCTAACCTCACTTTCCACCGTCTCTTTCTTTATATTTCTCTCTCTCTTTCTTTCTCTTTCTCTCTTCATCTCTCTTTCTCTTTCGCGCTCTCATGCTCGCGAGAGTCGCGAGAGCGGCAGATCGCGCACACAGCCATCGGGCACGCACACTCGCAACACGTGTTTTTCGTATTTAACGCGACACATTACAGGCTCGGGCCTCTCGCTCGCTCCCGCGGAGCAGGCAGGGGGCTCACCTTCGCGGCGCGTAGCGCGTGTCCCCAGGTGCGGAACAAGCGAGCGAGTGAGCGGGAGCGAGCGCGATGGAGAAGGAAGGAAAGTGGCGGTGGCAGGCGGCGGAGACGGCGGCAGCCCGTTATACATCGGCGGCAGCCAGTCGTGTGCCGACGGTTCGCCGGGACTGTTGCTCGAGCACCCGCGCCGGCCCTCTCTCTCTCTCTTTCGCTCTGTTTCTACCTGCTTCCTTTCTCTCTTTCTCGCGTTCTCGATGCAACGATCGCTCCTCGGTGTGACACTGTGACTTCGCGCGGCGACGATAAAACGCGAGAGTTGGTGAAGTGCGAGGCACCGGTCAGTCTGGTTCTCCGGATCGCCGATCGACTTTCGGCGACATGTCGCGCGACTGAGCCCCGCGAGTTCCAGCCTGAGGTGAGTCTCGTCACGCTTGCAGCGCCGGTCTTCCTTCTTCCCCCCCGGCTTTTTTTTCTTCTTCCTCCACTTCGCCCTTTGTAGGGTCTCGCTCCGATTTTCTACCGCGAGAAGGTCGAGAGTGCGGACGGTTATTTTGTTGACAGGACCGGAGACGCGCTTTTATGTGTGTCGCGAAATGTGCTGCGCTGGTCATTTAATTCGGGTTATGTATACATTGTGCCGGAGTGTGCGGAGACGCAAGCTTTTGTTTACATTATTGCACGCGGTAAACAATGATTTGATGCATTAATTTTCGCGCAGGTTACGTAAGACCTGTGCACTTCGTAGAAAAATATTAAAGTTTGCAGTCGGTGACGCGACACAAATCGGCGCGTTCATTTATTCGACCGGCGAATAAACAGTTGGCCAATTGAACAAAAATTTCATGTGATCATTTTATCCTTAAGTTGGAGAGGGGACAAAATTGAGTACCTTGATGTTTAGACGCCAGATTGGCAATGAAGATAAAGCATATTTTTTTGGGATGGGTATATTAGCATTAGTGACATAAATAAGCGAACTGTTGCTACATCGGCTCGAAAGGATGTTGGCTATTTGTGGCCAAGGATTGATTAAAATCAGCCGATGCTGCATAATCATAATACGAAAGTTTCCCGAAACTCTTTCGGTATAAATGTATTCGATATGCCACTCAAGAGCCTTGAATTAAAATTTCAAAATTTTGGTGACAGTGTTAGAGAAATCTCTTTAAAAAAATTCATTAATCATCAAACTAAATCGGAAAAAAATGTACAAAAACCAAACACATATATCTAAGATTTCTTAAAATAGTTTCTGTATGCTATACCTAAATGTTTAAAAAAAATGCAATAATTAAGGAAGTTTGTTTACTGAAAAAAAATGTATTCCGCGTGTCTCGAGTTATCGAAATTCGCAATATAATTTGGCGTGAAACGTAAAACTGCATCTAATGTTATTGTTTGCAACCAAGCTCGCTTTTAATTATTGCGATACGCAATCGTCCTCAGTGAAGTTTTCGATTAGATCGAACGTGACTCACGAAAAGGCGCTACCATCCAACGATAAATTCGCCCGAGCGATACACACACGCGCGAACAGTCGTGGATCTTACAAATTCTTTTTATCCCCACCGATACCGTATATCGTTCGATTTTTAATTGAATCTAAATTATCGCGCTTCCAGCATCGCCCCTGCGTTCAACTTTTGGCGGCAGATAAGGCCCGACTCGCGCACTTGAAACCTTATCGCTCACTGTTTATAATTGCGTGGGCGATTATGATTACCGAATTTTTTTTTGCTATCGCCTTGGCACGAGTGTCGAGTGGCGGCTCGGAATTTAATTGTCCCATAAAAGTCGGGCATCGTCGGAGATAATGGCACGTCAATTAGAGGCGGATAAAATTGTTGGAAATTTCTATACACTTTTGTAATTCGTCCGTTATTATTTTATTATCTCGGAATCTTTTCCGTACCATTCCGTGAGATTTGTTTCCACGAAAATTCGACTGAAATTGGTGTTCAGCTGCTCGTGCATCGCGATATCACTGGGCAGCTTCGTGGATTTGTAAAAATAGGAATGATTAGAGAAGACAGAATTTATTGTGAATTTTAATGATTGCGACGATTATTGTTTGCGGAAAAGAAGAAATCACGTCGTGGCGAATTAATTCTGACTACTTTCGCGCAGTTACCGGAATCAAATTATATTACATATAATAATAATTAACAATTTTATTACCCGCGTAGACTCGTTACGGGTAAAGTTTTAATATAAATCGCTTCATTAAGTTTAATTAATTAGACTAACCGTATACCTTACTTACAATTGTATTACTTCATTAAAAATACTTTAGTGTAACATAAGTCAATGAATTCAGACCTAATTATTGAAATTTAAATTTATTAGTAATAAATGTTAACTAATAATTTATAAAAAGTAACATACGATAAACTTTCAATTTTACACATAATAATACAAAATAATTTTTCATTATATACTCTTAAATTCTAGGATTATTTTACATACCTATTACTTACTAAAGTGAGTAAAATCACTCTAAAGCGGAATACCAAATCTCTTTACATACGAAGATTACATTCGTGAGATACAAGGCTATGTAATTTTCGCACTAGCACCTTTCTCGTTTTTCTTCTACTCCTGATTACACACACCTATAGAAAAAGGAAATCCGACTATGATTGAATTCTTATTTTTAGAAACGGATTTATTACGCAGAACAAAAAATAACTGTTAATCCACGTAATTGCAGCGGATCGATGCAAACTTTTCGCATAAATTTCACATTTCCCAGAATGACTCGCGTATCTGAAATTCCCATCGCCCGTCTCATTTTGTCATTAAGAACCAAACTCAATCCATCATTCCCCTCGCCTAAACTTTAATGCCCCGCCGTCAAACTTCTAAATCCACGCTTATTTGTCCCGCCAGTCCAAGTCCCCATTCATCGCGAATCGGCGCCACGGCACCTGCTTCATTATCAGTGGGCAGCTTTTTCCCCGCTCGCCGCGCCACACCGCGACTCGGCGAATTATCGGCTCCGACCGCGGGGCCTACACTCGAGCACACAGATATCGGTAAAAGAAACAGAAAAAAAAAGCAGCGAAACGTAAGTACGCGCCGATGCGCAGATAAGATTTCGCCGCGGCTCGCAGTTTTTCCGATCGATCGATCCTTATCGGCGCCGTTAGATTGATCGGCTCCCGCACTCACACCCGCGCGAATCGAAGTCCCCTCGCGTAATCCGCTTTGTCGCAACGGATCTTCTTACATCACCGTGTTTTGCGTTTTTTCCGCGCAGGCGCCTCCCCCGCGCGCGCGGCCGCTGATTAATTTTCCGCCGAGCCGATCGGCAGATTTAAAATTCGATCGGGGCGAGGCGCTTGCAGGATTGTTTTTTTTTTTCGAGGAGTGCGATTAGTGGGGTAATTGATCACGAATGCGTTGGGTCGTTGATAATTGAGCTAGGGATTGCGAGTAGGAAACCGAATTTAAACTTTGTTCTTTATTGATGTAGCTTAAATGGATCGATTTGAAAGAGAAATGGATGTAAACAACAAGAAGGAAGCGAAGTTCGAAGTGGGGGTGCAGTAATTATAAGTTCAGGTACTTTAGGGTTTAATAAAAAAAATGATTACGTAACAGTTTTATTAAATATTTGAGGTTAATGATGCGCGTTAAGGAGAAAGTGTGCTGAAATTTACATAATCCGATAAAAAACGAAAATAACAGTGTGGCTCTATTATACGAATGAAAGTAACTTGTTCAATCGATTAAAGATCATCGTAGACATTTAAATGCAAAATAATCTCAGCAGGTGCATTTAATAAGCTTAGATATGTGCTTGTCTAATAAAAATTTTCTCTGAACTTTGAAAGAAAACTCTCTTAATTAATCTGTTGTGATAAAATGATATTCATCATTAGATAGTAAGAAAGCAAAATTCACATCGGTTTTGAGCATTTTAAATTGTATTTTTTTTTATTTAAGTGTAAGGAAAAAAAAACACCTGTAACATAGGAAACTTAAATTTTTTAATCACCGTAAACTTTCGTGGTGGTTTCGAGACGAGCTGCACCGGAATAAGATAGTCAGTGTAAATTTGGTGAGAAGTCGCCAAGTAAAAGTAAAGCTTTATGGAATGCACATTTATAATGGACTTTTCTCAAGCGCACCGCGTCGAATAAATTTTTTTCACCGCCTCAAATTAGCTTTTCCACCGACTCTGATTAATCCTACTTTATGTGATGAAGCCATTCTGTTTAGTAAATCATGTTATCACGTCACTAGCACTTAATACGATATACCGTCAATGACTTTTTCCAACGGGTGCCATTAGTTTTTCTTTTATCCCTGTTTCATTTATTAATGAAGCAATAAATTACAAAAACAAAGTTGCCTTCTTCAGCAGAAAAAAATCAACGATAATTTGCAAAATTATTTAATTACATATATAAAAAAACGAAAAAGACAAGGCACCTTCCTTGATAAACAATGGAAAGGATGAATCCTCGAAAAACGATACCCATTGTTACTCTCGATAAACCGTGCATCAACCTCGCTTCTCCACTTGACAAAAAAGGCGAAATGATAAAACTGACGGACAGAACAATGATAGCCAGCCGCGCAGGTGTGTCTTCATCTAGCGCTCGAATTTCTTGCGATGCGTAATCGCATTATGTGCCCACGCGCGCTCGCGAGGATTCCTCGCCTATATATAATCCTCTCATCGAAGGCGAGGGGGGGGGGGGAGGGGGATTTTTCTTCGGCGACGCCGCAGGGCGGAAGAGTCGTCACGGCCGGCCGACGACGCTGCCCCGTTACGATAATGCGACGTCGTCGCCGATACCCAATCGGCGTGTGCGTGCGCCTATATACACCACCGTCACGGTGTCCTCTCATATTCCGCGCGCGCTCCGGACTTTTCGTGCTATAGGTGCGCGCAGCTCGCCTTTTTTTCCTCCCCGAGCCGCGGGGACCGTTACGCCGCGACGGCGACGCCTCTCTCTGGCTAGAACTGGATTTCACGCGTGACGGAAGCACCGGGTATACTCACTGTACTCCCAGCGCCGTGGATTGTCGTCGTCGCTTTTTTGACGGACGACTGCCCCGGCGATGGGCGGTTATTGATTTCCGCGGTTTTTATACGCCGGCGATCTTCCGACACGTGCGACGATGGCTGCGGTAATGTCTTTCTCGGTGAGAGAGAGAACGATTAAACGCGTTGCCGCGATTTCTGTTGGGAAAGCTTGAGGAAATTTTCATTTTTTTACGGCGGTTGTAACGCGGCTATTGGAAAACAATCAATTTTGTACGAACGAAGTCGGCAAAAAATTTAAGGCCCATTGTGATGTCACTCTTTACTGTTGCGGGACTTTATTTTCAGCCGCTGTATTTTAAGAACTCTTAAAGGGGAAAACATTTCAGATAGTAATTGCTGGTTGACTTGTGCATAAAAGTAATAGTACAGTTTTTCATTTTCGATAACTTAAATTTTTAAATCTTATTCACGCGTGTGTCTACGACAGTGTGATTTGTGGTTGAAAAGCAAATTTTAAAATCATTTCTAAGGTAACAATAATATGTTAAAAAATATCCTATTATTGTACAATATTAAAGGTAAAATGTGCGACAGCAACAGTTCCTTTATGATTAATAACTTACCGACTCCGTCGTTTCCTCGCGGCCAATTAAAATTGCACGTTACAAGCAAAAAAAAAATATGAAAAAATTCCTCCCGCAATTTCGCAAACCTGAAAACATGACAGGTCCGTTCGACAGGGAATCGATGCGGCGCGCAAAAAACGAGGTCGCTCGTCCTGCAAAAATGCGCCTTTCAAGGTCGGCGGCTGCAGGCCGGAGAAAGCCCGCCATAAATTAATAACAACAACGGCGTCACCGATGCGCCGATAGCGGCCGCGCGATTTCGCGCTGCGCATTTTTACTCCCTTCCACCGAGTGTCAGCTTCTCGCGTCGGCCGCATCCATCACGGGGTCCGCGATTAGCGATGCACACGTCGACGTGTCCGTGCCTTTTTTTCTCCTCTCTCCATCTGCCGCTCCATCCCCTTTGTGTCCCGGCCGAACAATGATTGCACATGTTCCTCCGGCGGCGACCATCAGATAGCGCCAGAGGTAGGAGCCTTGCTCAAACGGGAAGGAAGTTGCGCGCTTCCTCTTTTTTTTCATTACTCTTTTTACGAAGCGGAGAAATTTCTCGCTGGTATCGATCGCGCGTTCAATCTCGGCGATAAGAAGGGATCGCGCCCTTGGACGGCGCGGCTGCTCGTTGATAAATCGAGTGCGAGTGGCACTTGATCTCTTGTTTGCGCGCCGCGATTATCGATGTCGAGAGGTGATGGACGTACTCGTTAAACAATTACATCGGCGGCGATTGAGATGTTTTACGACTGGGCCCGATGGTGCGTAAAAGAAAAAGATAAACATAAAATAGATTACAAAAATTGTCTATTCATGGAAGTTGCCGAGGTGATCAAGGAAACTCTAGCAGGAGATTAATAAATCACGAGCTCTTTTAAGTCATCAAAAGACTTTGAAATTATAAATTTTATGGCACAGCGTAAAAAAGTATGCGGAATCATCGTGTTTACAGACATATTCCTGAAAATCGTACAAAGAAAAAGAAAATCAGAAATGCACGTCTGCGGGGCATTCAAATTCAAATATTAGATTTCCAAAGATTTAAAAGGACCATTAAAAAAAGAGGCACATTAAAAACGGCCGGTTTATAGCCTGTCAATTTCACCCGACTCACAGAAAAATATACGGCGGAATGCCGTTCACGACGATTATTCAGCAAAAGATACAGGTACGAGTGTAAAATCCGAGCGCACTATCGGAGCATTACGTAAATTCTTTTCGCTCGCCGAGTACTCGGGGAAACGTGACTGATAAGCCGGAGGTAAATAATTTTTCTGTCGCCAATTCTATCCAAACACACTACCGCGCGAGTGAATTGCGCGCCTCGTCGAATGAGACGCGCGGCGCCGTTTTATAATCTACATCTGCATCAGCGCAAATATTTGACGCCTAGTAAAACAGTGAGCCTTGCCGTCGGCCTTTTTCCTTTTAACTCCTCGAAGGCAGTGGCTCCGAGAGAAAAGAAAAATTTGAACGCGTTCGTTTTAACGTCACGCGCAGGTCTCGTGGGCCCGCCGATTAAAGTCTGTGACAGCGGAATCTTAATGAAATCGAGTTTAATCCGGGCGATTAGGGGCATTATCAATTAACATTTCCGAGGTGCAGTTATATTCTGTTATTGTGAAATAACCTGAATCTCTTAAGCGCGCGGCGCTCGGGTTTGGGAGGAGGCTATACATACAAAGAAGCGCAGATACGAATCTTCGGGAGCAGCTTCTGAATATCGGCTGCGGGTTTAACAACATTGTCCGTCGGGCGATGGGAATCGCGTTTCTTTTTCTTCTTCGTTTTTTTAATGTGGGTATATAAATACGCTTGTACATAGTATACTTAACATCTTAACGCGCGGCAGCGGCGTGATGAATCAGTATGAAAATTTTTTAGATATCATTAACGGTCTCTTGAGGAACTGCGCTTACGAAGTCGTTACTGCGTTTTAAAGTCGATGAAGCATTCAATTACTCCTTTAATTTATTGCCACAAATTTTTATTAGCCAGTTCGATTTTATTTCCAACAGATGTTCATTAGCACTCATTAAAAGGTACAGTTAATCCGCAACAAATGATTTTTAGATTCGATAATCAAAGAATATTTTACACGAAGTAAATGAAAATTTTTAATGTAAATATTAAAATAGTTTTTTAAATTAAAGTTTTAGAATAAAATAAGGTTATCTAAGAATATTTTACACGAAGTAAATGAAAATTTTTAATGTAAATATTAAAAACAAGTTTTTTAAATTAAAGTTTTAGAATAAAATAAGGTTATCTGTTACGTAGTGTTAAATTAAATTATACGTAGATAGTGCCATGAGAGTCCTTGGCTTAGTTATAATACCCACGCGTTCTGTTACGTATAATAATTTCTTTCCGTAGTAGTTCAATCCATAATAGTTTCCTATTGTTGTTCAAATTTTAATAATTTCTAGAGTAATTGTGTAAAGTGACTCTTTATAGATTTGTTTTTAATCGCTTCAGAACTAACTGGTTCTTTAATTATAACACAGTCGTGAAAAAGGTGTGCAAATGATCAAGTGACTTGTTTGCGTCACCAGCGAGACGTAAATTGAACTTTAAAACGTATATAAGAGCAAAAACGGGCCTATAAAAAGCACTCGGCTAAAAAAAAAGAAGCTGCGGGCTTTATTTGCATACACGGAAACACGGCGCCTTATCAATCTTCGTTTAACTTTTATAAGCCCCTCGCGAATTAATCACGACTGTTTAATGGCCTTTCTATTTAGATGAATGCGTAAATCCTAAGAATATGCAATACAATTAACTAAAAAGTGAAACTCGTCCTCGCGGCCGAAAATAATGTGGCACTCGCTTTGACTCCGATGAAAATTAATTCGAGATTCGCGCGCCTCCTCGGCCCACCGGGTACCACTGTAAGAAGTAATAAATTTTCGGATAATCTCGGGCGCTCGAATTTTTTTCGCTCGTAATTCGTTTGCTCTCCGACCTACCCTGGCAATCGTAAATATCAAACTGCAATTTTTTTAATTTACTTCGAGACTGCAAACGTCAAAATTTATGAACAGTTGTTCCTCTCCGTTTTATTTATCATCAAGCTGTTTTATAAACTAAAAATTTTTTATTATATTATTTAACTTAAAAAATAATTATTCATAATAAAGTAAAGTAATAATAATCCTTAATTAAATTTATAAAGTACAAGACGTTAAATTTTAACGCGATGTACTTGCAGAATTTTTAAGATTCTTGATGAAGCATCTGCTCTAATTGCAACGAACAACCAATCACTCAATCGAGTTTTCTTATCGACTCGATCGACGAAACAAAAAACAAACGCAAAAAATTAATGTCCACCGTTTAAAAACAATTAAAACTGATCGACGCCAAACCAGTTTGATCGTTCGCTTTGATATTCCTCGCGATGAAAAATTCCTCGGTGCGCGCAGCATTGAAGGCAAATCGGCGCGATTTGTTGAATCCGCGCACGCGCCGCGGAGGCGTCCTTAACGTGCCGAGCGAAATCTCCGCGAGCGCGCGGACATTCAAATGGCCGATTAAAATTCGCGACGCATCGGGCCTCGCGCCGCGACTTTCCAGACTTGGCGCTCGCCGATCGTCGAAACCGAAACCGATCCTACGAAATAATGGACGCCGCGGCGTTAGAGAGACACGGCGTTTGGCAAGAGGCGTCGCGATTTCTCGGAATCGCCTCTCGCGGCTAAAAGTAGAGTTGGCCGTTTAAAAAGGTACGCGAACGGACGGGGGGGAGATCGAGGCGACTCCTCGACCCGCTAAGTAATCAAGTCTCCTTCTGCGATCCTTGGCGCGGGGAATGATGAAACGACGCTGTCCGCAGTTTCGCGTTAAGCCGTAAAAAGCGGTTCGCGAGAAAAAAACTGGTCCCTCTCGCTCTTTCTCCGTTTCTCTCTCGTCGCGTCCCTTAAGGATGCGTTTCTCGCTGCGCCGAGTCTCTTTTGAGCGCGTTTCTTTTTCTTTTCTTTTTACGCTGAACACAGAGGTAGGGTATTATGTAGGGTCTTCGGTAGCCCTCTTCCTTTTTTTTTTTTTTATCGGTCGGTGTCGCGAGGACGGAGGATCGATGTTGCGAATTGCGGGTTTCGCGCTGTTCCACTCGGTGCTTCCATTGTTCGCCCGTCCCGTACGGTAGGACGCGCTCTTTTTTCTCGCGCTCGGTGAGAAACGAAATTTGTCGCGAATCAAGGGTACACCTCTTTCCGGCGGCAGCGACGATGTAACTAATTGCCGGTCACGCTTGCAACTTCTCAAATCGTTTCGAGTTCCTTTCCTAAAATCGATGCTCCAGGTCAATTAGCGATCATTAAGACACGAGTGAGATCCGCTACGGATCAAATCTAATTTTTCATTAGCGGGTAAGCTCGCTTTAATTAGATCACCGCCAATTAGGGTGACGCCGTATCAGCGACGCGCAAAAAGAGGTCAATTAAGAAACGATCGAAAAATTCGCGTTCGGGGACTCGACGCGCGCGTTTGAAATATCGACTGCCGGTTATTATTTATGTGCCTGCCGGGGAGGCTTTAAAAAACCGGCAGCCCGACGCGATAGGCGAAAGGCCGCGGACTAGTGCGCCGGTGCGCGCTCGCGCATATCGGATTCCTCGAACGTTCTGCATAGGCATGCAAAATTTCAAAAGCCTTTCGCGTGCGCCAGCGTGAACCAGCCTCGCGCGACAACTTCTTTTGGCACTTTCGGCGCGGTTTAATGGGGCCTACGTGGGGTAGGCACGCGGATTCCGGTTCTAGCCGCCGTAATGATCGCCGAGTGCGTTTTCCAATGATTTTCGCGCGAGTTAAATCTGGCGTAATTGATAAAAAAAAAACGCGCACGTGATTTGGGTTTTTAATTGATTAATTATAACTACTATCCTGTTAAAAGAACTTAAAATAAATTATTTTATCCTATAGCAGCTTGCAAAAATAAGTTCAATTTCATTCAATTGAGAGTATTTTTGCCTCACCCGTCGCTTCGTTTTTTAATTGACTGTACCAGCGGACTTGCGCATCGCTCGTTTTCCCGTATTGGCGAGGACGAGAGCAGAGTGTCGCGCGTGCATTTTCGCGTTTATGGTGCTTTTACGGTCCGCGCGGCGAACACTCTACCTCGCCATTTGCTCTCTTCATTTTCCTCGCCGTTTCCGTTCTTGCGCTCGCGCGGAATCGCCTTGTTTTAGTAGCCATACAAGAGCCGGCCTTGCTTAATGGGGATTATTTTATTTCCAAGTGCCCCTCCCCCCTTTTTATTATATAGGTATTCCTTTTTTTTAACGTCCAGATGTACTTAGCTCCGTCTATTTATTTGCGATGATTTACAAAATTGATTAAGTCTAACGGAATCTTACGCGCGCCTGTTTTCTAATTTCAACGGGAATATATTTAAAGGCAATTATCTTTAATTTATTTCTCTTGTTTTTTGTTTCAGGTGAGTACAACATTTTAATGTATAATGAACGGTTGGAGAATTCCGGATGCGGCGATTAGTAAGTAAGTTTACGAGTTTAGTAAATATTCAAAAACAAAATCAAGCATTTTTTTACGTTTTCAATCAATCCGGTTGTAATACGCACTTACCAGTTGGCCTTCCTTCAAATCAATCGTTTTACCGCGCAACAAATTTTTACCAACCAACAAAACAAATTTTCCCCGTCAAAACTCGTCTCCCGGCGAATTCGCTCTCTCACTGGCGTCGCAAGAAGCAAATTTATATGCATCATCGGAACGCGCGGAAAAAGTTCGAGGGAAATAATAAGCAGCAACGCCGGCGTGATTAATTCGAGTATCCGTGTATATAGCTCGTGTGCGTCCGCGCGCGGTGAAACGGGCGCGAGCAAGCCGGCGAGGCGTGCCCGGGGAACGGCGCGGAGCCTCGACGTGTGAAACGACGCCGAGGCGCGCGTTTTTTTCTTGCGCAAAGCCAACCAAGCTGGATGCACTAATTTCCCCGTATTATTATAAGGGCCTTGCGCAACGGCGAGCTTTATCTCCGCGGACGCGCAGGCCCCTCTCGTTGAAAGCGAGACGCTAGACAAATATTAGCGCGTGCCGACAGCTAAGATTGCTCGATAGGTGCGTGAGTGCGTTTCAGCACGGGCGTGATTGATTTTTCGAGTGATGATTGTTGCACGTGACAGCCCATGGGCTCACCTTTCTACCTGCTTCGATATAATGGAACCTATTTATCGGTTAATTTCTTTTTTGTACAGTTTATTGAATTTAGTCTAGCAATTGATTGTTTTATTTTAATCGCGAAGTTTTCGCAATTATTTGTTTTTTTTAATTGCACAATTACGGTGTCCGCTAGACAGTGTGCTATTTTGAATAACAATTGCACGGAGAAACAGACAATTGAGCATTTTGTGAAAAGATTGTGTTAGCTCGTTTGGTTTATCAGTAGAAACTTTTTGTTCTTTAGTGAAAAACTTTTATTTCTACATTTAAGTATAATAGTAATCTCCTGGAAACAGGAAAAAGTAAAACTGCGGTTTAGAAATCCACGAAGTGACTAAGCCGTCTGTATGAATAAATAGTAATATCAATTAAAAAAAAGGTGAAAATTTTTCTCAATTAAAAATTTGCATAAATAATCTATTTGAAAACGGTCGTAAAACAGCTCAAGCCTGTATATCTTATATAAATTACTCGTTTCATTTCGATTACAAAAGATATTATAAATTTCGTCGAAAGTGCCCGAGTTTCATCACACGCGTGACGTAAATTTTTTCGATAGCGAGCACTTCACTCGACGTGTACGATCTTATTGTTTCCTTTTCTCTTTCCTTACATTATTTTTTATTCCATTATTCGTTTGTTTTCGCGCGCCTGCACCTGCCACCGACTGCAAATGCGCAACGAAAGAAAAATTCATCCTTCTGCTTTTTTTTGTCGGTGGCAATAACGAAGAGGTCGCTTACGTAAGTTACTCACCTTTTTTGCGCCTGGAAAAACGCACTTGCGCCGGCAACTTGCGATTCCCGTCTCTTTTTGTCAATCTCCGCGGAGCTTTTTTTTGTCGAAGTTATCCGTGTACCGCACGTCGTTGTTTTCCTCGTTTTTTGAGCGCCGATCGATTTTTTTTTTTACGGGATCGGTTTATTATGGTGAGACTTGCGTAATTCGCGTAATCACGCGGCCACGTGTTCTGAGCGATGCAACAAGCAGCAATGATAAAAAGGAAATGAGGAGTAATGAATTTGACCGAAATTGGATATGATGTAAATGTAGGTCGTTATGCATTTATGTAATGTAAAGAAACTTTTCATTTACTTTAATATTTTTTTTATAATTGCATCTGGTACTTGCTTTTAAAATATTCCAAGAATATCAAGGTTATGATGCCTGTGGTTTTAATTCCATTTCATGACATTTGCATAATAAGCAAACTAAAAATGATTAAAAAAATTTACACAAGTATAAATAAAAGTAAGTAAATCACGTAACGACCTAATATCATTAATTCATGATTTATCCTCGCATCAGCGCATCGTAAGTAAGTCGAAAAATTCGAAACGTAGCCGACGCTAAAACTTAAGGCCCTAACAGCACGCATAAATCTCGGCGCAGGACCGCAAAGTAACATCGCGCGGCGCGGAACTTAGCGGATATGTCCAGCGCAACGAGAGCGCGAGCGCGGCCGATGCATCGCAGGCGCAGCAGAATATATGGGTATCGAACTGTAACTGTACACACAATGCGCACGCGAGGTATCCGCTTTTTCCGATCGCGATTCTCCGATTTCCAATGCCGATTTTTCCGACGGGCCGCGACCACCGGCCACGGCCGCAGGAAACGCGGATAAATCATTTTCTCCTCTGCGCGCGTTGACTTTTTGCGATGACCGGTTGAAACACGCGCGCGGCTCTCTCTACACTAACGCGCGGCGAAATCATTTAATTTACCGCGGCGAGGACGCGCGCGCGCGTACCGGTATATCGGCGATTTCGTCCGCCTTTAACGAGGCCTGATTCGATGCGGATGAGGTGAAACTGCGCGGGATAGTTTCGACGATTGTTCTTCTTGATAGGAAAATCGCCGCGACGCCGATCGGCTGCAATCGACTGGTATGTAGGGTGAGCTGATTCATTGATCGATGCGGCGATTCTATTTTTATTTTTCATTCTCGGCGAGAATTTAAATGCAATTATTTGAATTAATGTGTTATTGCGATTAATTGGTTTAATTAAAGTACATTTGGACCGTGTTCCGTTTATCAGATCTGTTGTACTATTAATTTATAACGAAAGCAATGTGTTAGCTTTCCTCAGTTTTTTAGATTTAGTGTATTTCTTTTCTATACTATTATCGTATTAAAACCATTTAATCCACTTAATTATTTAAATCCGTAAATAAATTAATTAAAAAAATAGGAGAGTTAAAGTCAATGTATATCTTGAAAATACCCGCACATTTTGTGTGCAAAATTCTGTAGTTTTGTTAGAATGGTATTTTAAGAAAGTTTCCATGTTGTTTGTTTAAAAGCATATCAATAGGTATATATAATTTATTTTGTGATTGTTTGTGTGATTATGCGTACTCGTAAGTGTTTAAATTTGAACTAGGCAAAGAAAGGCAACGTAAATATATGCAGGCGCTATGTATTGAACAAGCGTACTAGAAAATGTATTCCCTGATTATACCGTGTACACACAAGGTAAATGCTTTGATCCCAACATCGAAATATCGAACTCGACGCAGAGCGTAATTCATATTAATGAGGGAAAAGAGGATTAAGCAATTAAAACGAAATGACATAACAATATATTTCGTTCTTTTTAAGATTGTGCTTTAACCCACGATCATAAAACGTTGCGTTTACGAGATTTTAAGCGGCATTTCAAGAGCTTAAATCATGTACCATCAGACCACTGAGACTTTTTGGAGAATTATTTACTACGTGGAAACTTCACAATTTTATAGTGGTTTCGTATTACATTGTGAAAGTTACATATTCAGTTTTATATAGTGTATAACTCTTTTACATTCACAAGTGTCAAAAAATGTTATTTTAACTAAGAAGCTTAAATCACTAATTTGAATGATTGCAAAATTAAATCGAGAGCCCAAAATAAAATTTGATTCTAAGAATCATTTTTAGCACGCCAAAAATTAGTGCATGACGGCCCCAAATTTTAAATGATTTATTTTGCATAAATCAAACGGTACATACCACGTGTCAGTTTTCTAAAACAATGTTAAAAGATGATAAGAAAGTTTCATGATATTGCTATCGCTTAGTTTCGTGGTGAGCTGTGACGAGGCAGAAATTCGATTGAGGTGAGTTCCACCCATTCGCGTTGTTCGAGTCCCATACTTTTTTGACCTTGAAATATTTCGAATCGATCATCATCGCGTGCAACAACATTGAATTCAAAGCGATACTAGCTAGAGCACAATTGCCAGTGAAAATTAGGTTAACGCGCGGAAACTAGTTCCCTCGCTGACAATCAAAGTTGCCTAAAAATCATTTTACAATCTCTTAAAAATTAAAAAAAAAAAATTTTTTTAAATTTCACGCGGCATTTTTTTTTCACGAAAACAAAAGAGAACCGGGCGATTCTAAATAAAACAACCGATGCAGTTCCAACAACCGGTCGATCCCCGTTCAAGCATGGTCGATGCACCCGGCAAGGTCGCGGCACCTCGCGGATCCGCATAAACGGCCGCGCGGCGACCCGTCGAGCGCGCGCCGCTGCACGGTTCGATCGCGCCTTTGATTTACGGCCCGCCGGGCGATTTATCGCGCGTCGCGGACTTTCACGCGTTCGCGCCTCGCGGCGGGCGAACGCGCGCCGGGAAAAATTGATTTCGCGGGCGAGGCCGGGCGGCGATTCCATCGGGAGAAAATCGGCCGCGGAGACGCGCCGGAAAAGTCGATCGCGCGTCGATAAAAACAGTACGAAGATTAATGATTCGTTCGGCGGAAAAACTGAAACGTCGCCTCTTGAGCACGTGATTGGACAATCAGTGGAGGTTTCTTTACACGCATATTTTAATTTAATCTTTGATGAATTTTGAAGAAAGTTAGAAACTTTTATTCGAGTGACACGTTTTTTGTCGTTGTTCCATCGATTCGAATGAAATGGATGATTAGAAGAGATATCCGACGAAGCGAGAAATCATCGATTTATTTTTGGTGTCTCGCCTCATTAGACGCTCGATCACGCTGTTTTATTTGCGCGAACATTTTTCCTCGATATTCTCGGTATAGAAGATCCATTAGAGACTGATTTATCCCCCTGCTGTATCCTCGCTGTTATTATACGAGTACATCACACCTGCTTTTATATCAGCCTCGCCGGGGAGCGTAGCCGGGAGTTATTAAAAGCCGTTACCTTCTAAGAAAGAGTATATTTTACGACATCGATATTGATATTGATAATGACCGGCTAATAACGAGGTGGATAAAGCCGAATTACCGCGCCGATAATGAGATGCCCGGCTACGTCGAATTTAATAAAAGCCGATTATGAGACGCGGAACGACGCTCAATCAGCCGTTCTATCCATCAATCTTATCCCGTCCGCTTTTCTTTCTCGCTCGGCTCGAACTGGACGGATTTTATGTACGATGTAAATGTCATCGCTGCGTATTTGAAATATGGATGCACTTAAACCACTGTACGTGTCCTCGCTCATATAGCGCTCTTTTGACTTCTCTCTTTTTTTCCTCCTTGAGTCTTGTTATGACTTACCATTAGATGGAGTACAATAAACAAACGATGCCTTACCGATACGTCCAAGTGAGCGCGATAAAAACTCCCGTAAAAACTATTTTCGAGGATACATAAATTCACATTTTTTTTAAAATTACTTGTTTAATCTGATAATCTTGTGCAAGTAAAACGCATAATCATGTGAAATCGCGTGCTAGATAATTTAGAAATTAATATCAAAGAAATTTTTTTTTTACAAAAGTGCGTGTATCTATATTTCACATCCGTTCCCGCTCCGTGCGAACCAAAAACTTTTCTACCGGCGAATTCACGAGCGCTCGAAGCCGGTAATCAGGCATTGAATTAAGATAAATCATTGGAGTCCCAAGCTTCCTCGCTGAACGATATCCAGTTTCGATTTCTCACCCGAGTTAATTCCACGAGCTGCATCTCATCAGTCTCGCGCCTCTAATCTCCGGTGATCCGCGGCGCGCGGTACCCGATTACAGCCCACTTAGTTATCAAGGCGAATTTTTCGTCCTCCCGGCCGAGGAAGTAACCCGTCGGCGTATCGATTTTCCCCGATCGATGAGCGTGCGACCGAGCGGATTTCCAAACGACAGCGAAAAATCAATTATATTCCCCTTTCAATTTCCGCGCGTCTGACTTTCCAGACTAATCGCCGGCGACTAATCAGCTTTCGATATTTTAATCGCCTCGCCGGTCGCGTTGAAAAATGAAACTGGAGAGGAGACGCGTATAATAACCGCTAATTTAGCTCGAGGCTGCGCGCCGGCGAAAAAAGAGTCGCGATAGCGACTCCATTACTCCTGGAGAAAGAAAGGATCGAGGGCGGGTGCGATCGCATATACCGTACTGTCCCGCGAGCGAAGGGGAAAAAAAGCGAGAGGAGTGCATTTAAAAGCGGCTCTCGGGTTATAGATAAAAATCCGGCGGAATGAAGCGAGCCGAGATGACTCGCGTCGTCCCGCTCTCGGATGCTCCATTAAAGTCGCGTTAATTACGAGCCGCGATATATAATTCACGTTTTCGTAAATCTGGGCCATTCCGTCTACCCGGGCGGCGCTGACGCGTCGGAGAGATTTTTCTTCCTTCTTTTTTTATCCCCCTTTCTTCGATTTCACGGTTCGTGTCGGGATAAATGCGCCGACGATAACGCTTAAATGAGGGCTTTGACGACGACGCTTATTAATAATTATCGTGGTGATGTCAACGTTGATTTTGCCTCGTTTCTAAGATTTGAAAGAAAAATACTCGCGAAGTATACGCTTATGAAAAAAACAACATGTTCTTTGCAATTATAAAGGCACGCGTTTTTAAAAATATTTTCTCATAAAATTCTTAAGTAAACATACCGTGTTTGTTGAAAATTAAAAATTCTGCTTAATTTCATTTATTTATATCCTGACTCGCGTTTGTATTTTTTAACATGTTTGTTCGTTGACTGTAAACTTCAGCAAGATTTTTACAGTGTGTTAAAACTGAAAAAAAGTAGTCACTCTTCTTTAAATCGAAGCAAATGTCGTTCTCTATCCAACCGCTACAATTCGAAAGCCCCATCCTCGCGCTCTCTCGATAGCGGTGGAAAAACCGCGCTTTCTCCACCTTCCTCTCTGTCATCTGCTGTAGGTGCTATTACCTCTTGTGTCCAGCCGTAAATTTGAAACTTTTTTTGCCTTATTCTGCATTTAGCTGTCTTTTTCAGATGTACTTGTAAGCTGTCTATTGCAAGACGATGATTGAAAATCTTCATTCTTTTTCACTGCTAGTTGCTAAACCCCTCAAGTTTTTTTCGAGGAATTCGGCCAGATCCACAAATATCGAAGTTAGTTTATAATAAACTACATGTAGTCTAATTCTAAATAGATTTTTTATGATTTTTTTACCGTCATTTTAAAATTTTCGGCCATCAGATCGACTGTATACGAAAATTCACGGAATGTTTCGCTAAATTAAAACGCATTTATGCTTTGATACAGTGTGTAATATTAGCTATGTTTCCCACTAACACGGGTATTCTGTCTCAGTTTTATATATGCCAGCTTTAGACCTGCATGGATAAGATCTGAAGAAAGCTAATGCTGTGCCACCTTATTTACACGATTACAAAAAAAATCGTATAATAATCTAGGAAAGAATCGTAAGAATTCTTGTGATGATGGGAAACGTATATCACTAAAATTATAAATATTTTCCATTTAACTTTTAAGTATTTGCTAGGGTGTCTCATGATGCTCTTTACACTATACTTCGCAAAATTTTTGAAATTTTAATTTAACAACAAGCTAATCAACTATTCCACTTTCTAAGCGAAATACCAACTATGCTCTTCCCATCATCTCGATCACTCCCTCTCTCTCTTCTCTTTAAAAAAAAAAAAAAAAACGACCGCGGCAACAATCAAGCGTCCCGCATAAATCATTCCAAATCGGGCGAGCTCGCATTCGAGCATTCGCCGCGCGAAAAATAATTACGGTGAAAAGACGCGCGGGCCTCCTAAGACATTCCTCCCATTCTCATTAAGATTCCGCGAATGTCTCGGCTCATTGTGCGATCGAGGGGCAGGGGGAGGCGGGGGCGATAGGTTTCCGCTCGATCTCATTTCGCCGCGCGCGGTCCGACCTTCATTCGCGCATCGCGTCGCTTTCGTGCTCGCCCGTTTTTAACAGTCGCTCGAATGAATGGCTCGGGTTCGTCCCTGCCATACGCGCGCGCTTGGAGGTTCTTTTTTTTTGCGAGGAGAGGAGAAAATGCGGCGACCCGTCGGCTCGAGAACCAAAGTACAGGGAAATTCGTGTGCTGCTGTAATTAGAAAAGAGATTGGTGCTGTTCTTTTATTTTTAAATGAATTCTCGAGTAAAAAAGCTGTGATTTCTAATTTTTCTACTTTTTTTTTATAAAAAATTTTGTAAATGTACTTTTTTTTAAATGAATGTGAGATGCTTGTTGAATAAAAAATGCATTTCTTAGTAACAGAAAAAAAAACAATTTTAAACGATTTATTTTTTTTTATATAAGAAAGTTATCACATTCAGTTTCTTGTTCTGCGTTTGGTTAATTTTTTTTTTTTTTTTTTTTTTGCACTTTCGCTATAAAATTTCCGGACGCATTTGTCGGAGTCTCCATTTCACTTCGATTTCGCAAAGATTAAGTAGACGAGAGAATATTTTAATAAGTTCCGAGCTCGACGGAATTTTACGATCGAATATAATCCGAATTTTATCGACGAGGTGAAAAATTGCCTCGAGTTTTTACTTTCGAGGTCCTGAAACCGTGAGCTCGAGCTTTTACTATCGTGAATATGATAATGGACAAAATCGCCGAATAAATTTTGCAAAATGTTTGTTAATAATTACCGAAATTGGTTGAATAAACATAAAAAGTCATAACTTTTTTATTTATTTATATTTTTGTGTATATTAATATTTTTTTCGTCGAAAGTGTTAAATAAAATTGCAAGTCGGTAATATTTTTGAGTTCAGTAGTATTCAAATAAATTTAATCTAACAAAAAATATCTGGTAACCATTTTTTAGCAATGTCAAGAGGTGCAGACTGGCATTGATAATTATGGAATCGAGAGTCAAAATTGAGCGTCCAATTTTAAATTAGTCAATTAAAGCGGCGTAAAAATCTCGAGTGGCTCCACGTGAAACAGGAAATAGTATTAAGATTAGCATACTTCTCCAGCAGACGTCGGAATATTCAAGTCACCGGGCGCCATTCGCGAAAGAAGGAACGAACCTCAAATTTTAAAATTAACGATCTCGCCGTATCTAAACTTTCATCGACGCTTCCTCGTTGCATATACCCGTCGCGTCTCGTCTCGCTCAAATTTCCCTTTCTTCTATCGAGCGGACTAATCGGCAGATTTTTTTTTAAAGTTGTATACGACAGCCAGAACGCAATCATTTTATTCACCAGCAAAAGTCTAACGTGAAATTGAAATTCCTTCATGAGTAACATTATTTTTATACTCTATTGAATTTTGTGCCGTAGAAAAATAGTGTAGAAAAAATGCTGCTACCAATTCTGAAAAAAATAATCATAACTAATGGGTATTGTATTAATTTTCATAAAAAAAGTTGACTTTCAATTCAAGAAGTACTTTATGTTCAATTGCAAATGATAGGACGAAGAAAAAAAACGAGGAGTACTCCTAATAGCGCCACTTAGCCCACTTTTACCCCATTGAAATTGAAATCCCGCTTCGATCAAAACAAATCAAGCGCCGCTCGCGAAATCGACTCAATCGGCGTTGACAGTTGCGGGACAGTCCTCTCCATTGCAAAAGTCATCCCCGAGCAAGGCCCCGCGACAGCGGCATTACCATACAAAACGTCGCCCGCGCGGCCGTGTCACCTGCTATGCGCCCGGGGGAAGAGGGACGCGCGATAATCGACTTTCGATGGCTGCATGACCCGCTGCTTTCGATTTTCAGCGCGCGCACAAAAAAAAAGGGAGAAACAATGTCGCGGCGATCTCTCCCCTTTTGTGCGGGCTCCTCGCCCGGCAGCTTCCTTTTACTCTATTCTCACGGGGCGACACACGCGCCGGGCTCATTTTCACCGCTCCATATTCATTTGCGTGCAAATTTAAGCGACGCGATTTCTCCGGGGCCCGAGAGCTAGAAAAAATATCGGGACGATCGAAAGTTCAATTTCGGTCTCGGATGCGCGCCAAGGACTATTGTTCCTTACGCACGCAGTTTTAACTAATCGCGCGAGTTTCGAGTTTTTTTTTTGGCGCGGGAAGTGGCGCGGGATTTAAACGTTTCGTGTGGGAATTCACTTGCGTTCGCCAATTGTTCCGGGCGCCGACGAGGAGATCGTTTTTACTTTTTACCTGCGGCATATCGGATACATCTCTTTTTTCACACTTTTGAGATACCGGACTTTTTCGTATATTTTAGAAGCTGGTTTGGGAATATTTCGGTGATTGAATAGAGAAAGTTTCTTTTCCATTTCATTTGGAATAAGTTTAAACTCGATATGACGCGATTCAAGGTGTGTTCAAAATAAAAGAGAAAAATGAAAATGAATTTAAAAAAAAATATCCCATCATTTGTTACAAAAGAAATGTTATAGCCTGTAAAGTGTTAAACGACATTACAAACTGTCAGCGTCAAAGGATTTCCAAAGAAGATTTATTGGATAAAATTAACAAAATTTGTCTTTTAATTCATTATTTATGTGTCGAATAATTAAACAGCCTCCAAATTCTATTCTAAAACAGTATTTAATCAGTAAAACCGACGGTAAAAAAAAGGAACATCGCAAAAGCCAGGCGTGAAAAATCCACATGGCAAGGCTAAAACTCGTCCGCGTGCAGAATCCAAGTCCGATAGAGAAATCCCCGCGGAAAAAGGCCACTTTCATCGGGCGACAAAACCCGAGCGAGCCACCGGTGGAAAGCTCGCGCATCCATATTCACGCGCGCGAACTCGGCGCAGCCACCCGCCCTATTAGCCGCTTCCAATTAAAGCGAGCGCGTCGCGCGCTCCTCAAAAACGATCGGCTCTCGCGCTTTATCCATGCGGGCGCACAAAAGAGAGAACCGCCGCCGCCGAGGCGATCCTTATCCGTTCACGCTCGGGAGAGCCGCATCGATTTATGCGCGCGCGCCCGCGTGGGATCGCCGCGATATAAACAGGATGCGCCGCTTAGGATCGTAATATCGCGAGGGGAGGGGGAGGCTGCCGCGCTCCGCGCAAGGTCGTTGCCACGCGGCACCGCCGCTCGGCTATACGTGTATCTCTCGCTCGCCCGATCGCTCGAGAGTCTAGCCTTGAACTTGTGGAAGGCTGCTCTCGCGGCGGCGGCGGATGACGGTGACACGATTTTTCTCGGGAAAAGCGCCGCTGATTGATATTCCGATCGCCGGCGGAGCGGCTTTCGTGGAAAGCGAGGGGACGATCGAGAGCTGCCTGCTGAAAGTTTCAGGAGCCGACGGTGGCTGTCGCTTGTCTCCGCGATGTCGCGAGCGCGCCGTAGAAAAGGTTCGCTTCAATGGAGGAAACTTCTTGTGTTTTTTGCGGAGTTGGCTCGAGTGAATTGTTTTTACCCGTGGCGCTGGGAGAAATTTCCTCCGGTTGGACGGGTGCGGGGGAATTTTTCGAACTGAAATTTGTTTTGATATTTTAGGATTTATGGAGTTTTAAATGCATTTTTTTATTTGAACCCATTTTTAAATGAAGATTTATATCTTTTTTCTCTCCGTATCAGGTTCCTTCGAAAACGAGATATATGGGGAACTAATTTTTTTTAGAGTTAATTAACTGATTCTTATTTCTGTACAGGATTAAAGTAATAAATTTTAATTATTAATAAAGCTATGTTTTTAAATGGATTTCTATACTAGATACAAGTAAAAAGGAAAGGGATATCTCCGGCTTTACTTTCAATTTAGCCTAAAAGTTGGTTCTATCACTCGATAAATTTTGAATAAAAATTAATTTAAACCTGTCGATTTCTCTGGAACATAGTAGTGAAAAGAAAAGCGAACGAAAACGACTTTCCTTTAAAACTTTGTTTTGATCGGAAAATTCCCTTTAATTACTATATACTGCATATTACTTTATTTCAATGACAGTGAGAAAAAATGGAAAATCATCATTTTTTATTTAATATTATTACTGTGTCAGTCAATGAAGTCGAAAGTTTTTCTATATATTCGTAGATAAAAAAAAATGTCAACTGTTCGAGTAATCTTGAAACTTTCAACATCACAAAATACGAATAAGCATTCACCGCGAATTCATTAACGCTATCGCAGGTGGAATGAGGGTATAGCCTATCTAAAAGCTTCTTAATTACACAAATAAGTCAAAGATCGACGAGTTCGGGATGAAAAAAAAACGTTCGGCGTATTTGACGAGTCATAATTTTAGCAAATTAAAAGTTTCGACGTCCAAGTGGCCCATTTACATACGCGCAGTATCAATTACGCAAAGGAGAAAAAAAAGATATGGCCGCCTCGCCGTGCCCGATTTCGCGGTCGCTCGATTCGTTATACTCTGATTGATTTCGTGTTTATTCAGCCGAATCTCCACGCGGGCTCGTCCACCGCGAGCGATACACTTTTTCCCCCCTCGCATCCTCGCGTTCGCGTCTCGACTCCGCGTTTATTTACGGTATTGGTTTTCCGTGACCGGCGGAAAAAAGTAACTGCAAGCCCGCTCAATAATTTTCGCCGGACTCGATGCCCGCCGCAATTATCGTCAATTCGCAAGTAAAATGAGCTTTCGAGCGGCATTTTTTTAAAAAGAAAAAAATTCGAAAATTTATATGACGACGCGCTTCGCATTTTCATTCATGCCGGAGGAATTTAATTCGAGTCCTTTAAGCGATCGTTTAAACGTTGCGACGGGGTTTCATTCATTACGGCCGATGTACGCCGGCCTACGCATTGTTTAATTCATTCATGCCTCCAAATTTTTGTCTCCCGCGATTTCTCGGCGAAGTCGCGCGTTAATTCATGCGCATTACTTATTGTACATTTCTTAGCATGGGACTTTCGTTTAAAATATCTTTTCCTGCATTTAAGCGCTGCACGTTTTTTTCGTTTGCTCGTAAGCAAGCTAAAAGAATGCAATTATAAATTTTTTACTTATTTCCGCGTTAATGATCTTCGTCTTTTCACTTTCTATACTACAATCAGTAGCAAAAAAATTTTGTTTAATTATAAATATCATTCGAGTTAGATTTTTAGTTTCTCAAACTACGCTTAATTGATACTCACGAATAGACGTTAATTTCATTTCAATTTTATAATCCGGTCGTCAAGGAATTAAAAAAAAAGTCCTGTAAAAAAAAAGTTTATCAATCCCCGATTAATTAAGAAAACCACGCGAAATCATCCTTATTTTTATCGCCTCCCATAATTAAACCGACGCGTGTACAGCCTGAAAGGCGCTTTTCCAGTGAAAGTCGTCGGCGCGCGGTGTGCACCCTACAATTTAAAGCCCACCAAAAGAAACGAAACTCCTCGCGCGCGTGCATATTTCGCGATTCAGAAAAAAAACTCCCCAGCCCCCTCCTTCCCGGCCGGGTATACAATGCCGCGGTTGCAAAATATCGAGTCGTCGGATCTCGCGGGCGCACAGCGGAGGTGCTAATAATCACCGCGCGGCGGCGCAAATGAGATGCAAAAGCCAGCGAGCGGTGCGCAGCTGGAACGCGACTTTCTACGCGGGGGGACTTTGACGGGTCTATCGATACGCGCCGCGAGAGAGCGAAGCGGTTAACTAGGCAGCGTCGCCGGCGACGATTTATAATGTCACTCGCGGAGGTATACTCCTGTTTTTTTTATTTACGGCGAGCCTCGTAATCGAGGAGGAATTCATGCGTGTCCCGAGACGCTGAGTGCGAAATGAGAGGCTCGCGGGGGGGGGGGGGAGTTCGAATGGACAGGTGTATGGTTTTTATTGTTGTGACTTTCGTTCGACATTGATTGCCGGTTGATTATGACGCTAATAGCCGTCGTTATATAAATAGAACTGGGTTTTGCAGTTTAATTACTCCAGCGGTATTGAGTTGTGAATTTGTGCGAGTGCTTTATAATGAATTTGGATCTTTTACTTTTTGTTGCAGGTGAGTACTGATCACTTTAATGATGAATTGATGCAGGAAGCGGACGTAATTAGTCGTAAGTTAAGAATAATAAAAAATCTGATGGAAATTTATGCGCTTATCTATGTTTATTAAAGACTAATAGCATATATGAAATATTCGAGGGTTGCTCATTTTACGTAATCGCAAAGGTTTTCAAATAAGTATTTTCAAATCGTAATATACTATATCCTTCACAGTATCCCATGAGATCATCATCGCTTTGATTTGTAAATATTCTCTGATAATGTAGAAGAGTGAAAAATTCAGAAAATCACTCTATTGGAGTTAAAAGTCACTCTTTTTCAGAAAAAACACAGCCACTCGAAACTCGATTGGCTGTGTTATTACTCGTTTCGAGCGGTTTTTCACTCTTCCACATTTTGAAGATTATGAGGGTTTATGTGAATTGTTAAAAAGTCGAGCCACTTCCAATGTCTTTAAAACTACCTCCTTAGGTTCTTCTTAACCGTAACATTCCAGAGCGGCCCAATCCGCAGCTGCCTCCTCAACCATCGCGATCGCCTTTTTCTCTTTTAAACAATTCCAACGCCTCACAAAAAATTCCCCCATCCTCCCTCCCAGCGCCAAAAAAGAGTCAAGCTGCACGCACAGTCCAAACAAAAGGCGGGCCTGGGTGAGAGTAAAAAAGCCCAGCGTCACCTTCGAACCGGGAGCGAGAAGAGCGCAGAAAGGCGCTCATCGGCATTCTCGCGCGCTCGCTCGCCTGGTCCCGTTAGCGCGAAAAAGTCGGGAAGAGAGGGACCCGCTCGAGCGGCCCACGCGCGCGCGGATGTGCGTACATACCCGGCGTACGTGCGATATACATATGCGCGACGCCAAGGGGACACGTCGCTCCATTGTCCGCGCGGCGCGCATTCCGCTGAGCGGTCGCTCGAGATTCCGTGCGTGGGACCACGCGCATCTGGCTCGGTGCCGATTTTACTCTCTTTTTTTTTTGCTCCGAGCGCGATTTTGCGGGAAAGTGCAGGCTCTTAACGGCCATTATGAACAAAGGCGACGTTAAGACTTGAAATATTGACGCTTCCCTGTTATTATTCGGTGTACTCGTAATTACAAGATTCTTTTTGGAAAAAAATGTCTCTGAAAAAAGGTTCCAAATATTTATTGCGTGGTGGGATAAAAAAAAGTTACAAAATTAGTCTTTAATGCGGAAAAAATAAAATTTGCTTATAAAAAATAAATTATTGTATGTGACTCTTATACGTGATCTTTAAAACAAGTAAAGGAAAATAATTGCGCATTGAATTGAAAATATTCATTCTTATCTATGCATACTTGTAACGGATAAATCCACCATAAAATTCAATTATTTCGGTTTTTATAAAAAAAAATTAATTTTATTGCGCGACGAAAAACATAGCGATCACTAAAATTACAAGCACTTGAATAAACATTTCCACACGGTCGTTCATTCTTTCTGCGAATATTTTGATAAAATTATATTTAATCAACAGGTACCGCATTAAAGTAGTACATTAACGAAAATATGTGCCGCGCGGCTTGAAAAGATAGTGCTGATCCAGCGGTAAAAATAAAATGCGGTAATCGCTGGAAAAGTTCCCGTAATGAAATACAATAGAGTGCATAAGTAAAGAAAGGAATGTGAGAATTATAATTGCGCAACACGCGCGCTGGTGACGTAAAAAGAATTGATACTAAATATAAAATGCACAGGAATTATTGCACGGAGCCCAAAGGATCCCAGCCGCATTTTTCGCAGTTGCGCAACGCAGCTGTAAAAATAATTGCGCGCGCGTCTCTCATTTTTCTCCCCACGAGCGCGCGCGTCTTCTCGTGTCGTTACACTTTTCGCCCGGCCAATAGACCCGGCTTAACGAGCCAATTGATGCATCCTGCAGCGGCTCCCGGGACTCGCTCGCAGTGATAAGAAATTGATTTTAACGAGCGATAAAATCCCTCGATCACCTCCGGAGCGGCGAAGAAGTGCGGAGTGCAGTACCTGCGCCGCGCGTAAATTTTCCGTCCGCTGTGAAGCGAATTTTCCGCGTTTTTAGCGGCCGATTAACGCGTTACTGCGGTGCCGCTTTGTTTTCTGCTGGCCGCACTTTTTTCAACGTCGACCTACGAGCGACTGGCAGGCGTGAAGTATATCGGGCGTCGATTTTTGCAACAACTGTTTGGATTTTTCAACGAGTCCTTTCGATTTTTTCTTCGCGCGTTTTGAAACTTTTTTTTCTCTAACTAGTTAAAATTAAAATTAGTCTTGCGCTCGTAAAAAGACTTTGCTGCGCAACTTTGTACTTTGTGTTTTAGAAAATTTTTATGGGAATTCTTTGAAAAATATTTATGAATATACAGTAAAGAAATTGTAACAGTATTAAAATAACGTTTGAATTTATTTATGATAAATACTGCGGGTGGTAGAGTACGTAAGCTTCAATTGAAATAGTTTTTACGCAGCTGAGTGTATAGGCGTTTAAACGCTGCTCCGAATTTTCGTACGGTGTTCCGTTTGTTTTTCCCACGGTGAAATAATTTTTTCGTTCAGTTGTGCAAACAGCGCACTACGACCCTTTACACTGGAATCGTACCAATGTTATTTTAGTCGGTAATTCGTAGCTTACTCGATAACAAAATAATTACACGGTGCCAGTAATGGGAGCAATTTCGGCCTAAAAGTCCCGAGTTAAACGTGCATTTTTTTACGATAATCAAATTTGTAGCCTATCGCGGCTAAAACTTTTTGCTAAAAACCCCGACGCTTCCATCCGTGAAATTATAAATTAACCAAAAAAACTAATGCAACGCATTTTCGGAAACTTCTCTTGGATCTCCTTCTCCCATCGGCGTGTTTCTCACTAGACACGAAGTCGGGCAATTGCGCAAACCGATCGCGAAACGATCTTTTTCCTCGTGGAGGGGAATCGATCGGATCGGATGCCGGCGATAAAAAATTCGCTCGCGGCGACGCTTTATTGTTCCGCGGCCGTAATTTTTCTCGCGCCTTGCGCGCCGCATTTGTAATTCAAATTTCCCGCCGCGTCCTCGAGTCTCATGCGCTTTTATGTCGATTGCGATTGTTCGCGCCAACAACATAACATCACTCTCCAGGCGTTTTACTATACTGCAGACGCTCCTTTTTTTCTTCTTCTTTAAAAAAAAATTTTAACTACTTTAACGCGCGTGCGTTTGTTTACTCAGAGTTTTGAAAGAAAGGAATTATAGGCGCCTCGCTTCCGTCCGACTCGTCGATTATGCAGAGCGAGTACGCGCGTAAAACGTCGGGCGAATATTCGAACGTACACTTCGAGCGGGTAGTTACTGGCTGGCTTTCGTTACAGTAACAACACCTCGGCCGTTTCGACGAGTCGCGATGCTGCAGGCCTTCGCTTTTTTTTCGTGAAAAGGAAAGTTTCACCGGCGGATGTGAGCGATTTATTGTTTTCCGACGATGTTTTCTCGTGCGCGCGAGCGAGCTAAGCGTTTCCTCGTCGATTTCGGTACTTTTTGCCCGGAGGCACTTCCTCGTGTCATTGGACACGCAACGACGGGTAAAAAAATAAAAGCGGATAGCGCCGCGCTTTTTTATCGCCGTCGTTATAAGCCGCGGTACCGCTGGACAAGCTCAATTCCAGCGTGATTTTCAAAGATCGCCTCGAAATTGCCGCGGATATTAGTGGAAAAGATTATTTACGACGCCGATATAAAGTTGGTCAATCGGTAATTATACCCCCGGTCGACGACTGTATAAAGAAAGAAATTAATAGATGGCTTTTCACTTCTCCGCGATAAATTGCAAAATCAAGTTTCTCCCCGCCGTTAAAGAATGCAAGCACATCTGCATATTTATCGCTACTCTGCTAATGGAAAAAGTTGCCTATGTCTCTTTGCTTAATTTTCTTAATTCTCTTCCCCCCTGCATCGAAAATCGATAGTCACGGTGTAACTTGTTCAGTTGCATAAAATAATAAATTGCAAAATATATGTTTCTTATTATAGACAAAAATCGTTTGTAAACATGCATAATAGAAATTATGCATTTAATTTACTGCTTTGAATACAAATAAATTTGCGTATCTGAAACTTTTTAAATATTGCATAATGATCTATCTTCAAGATTATCAATTTATTATTTACTTGTGAATACAAAAATTTATGCAGTTTTTCGTTACACATTGAGATACACAAACGCTTAAAATGCAAAAAAAAAGAAAAGAAAAACAATTGACCGATAAATATATTCAACTATTCTATTCCAAGTAACTCGCCACCGCTAGGGTAACTATTCACATTAACGATCCGATTAATAAGAAACAATCCCCAATAAATTGCAGCCTCTCGGCGTAAAAAGCCCCCTCCCAGAAAGGAAAATGAATATATAAAACAGCAAATCTCCATTACGGCCGCGTGACTCATATCTGGCTCGGCAAAAGGTCTCGATCGCCGGGCGATCGTTCGCCCTTGCCGGGAATGTGCACCGTTGCGATTCCGCGTTCGGATCTCGCGTGCGGCCGCTCGGTCCATTGTGCAACGGCCCCCCGCGCCCCCTGGAGCGACGACGCCTCGTTATTATACGCGCGCGAGTCACGCGCGTAAATTACTCGGCGCAGCGCTACGTACGTGCCTTTTCCGCGCGAGCCTCGCGGCTTATCGCTTCCGGATTTTTTTTTTTTTTCGACCGTTCGATTAGCGATTTCGCGCCGCTGGAATATATCGAAGGCGCGGGAAAAAAAGGCGCGATTCGAAGTAGGCTTCGCTTTCCAGCGGCCGGGTCGTGCGGGATTAACAGTTTACGAGTAGAAAGTATTGTTGCCGACGTTTGCATGTGTATATTATACGGGTGTTACGTGGCTTTGATAGAAATTTTGTTTTGTGATTAAATGCTTCATGGAAGGAACATTGGGCTTTTTTTTCTCGGGGTACTTAATGTTCTGTTCGCGAATTATTTGCGCGTTGATGCAGGGGTACAATGCGGACTGTATAAAAGGTCGACGGCTGTAGATTTTGACTCGACTCGGTGACCGAGATTCTTTTAAAAAGTTTTTGAAACAATAAATGAATATGTACCTCGCAAATGGGCACTAAAACAACAGTTAAAGCGCCGCGCATTACCGGTAATTGTGGGATACTCGCTGCGGCTGACCAGAAAAACGGTATAAAAAGGCACTTTTGCACATGAAACAATTTTTAAGGCTATTGTTCATAAAATACAAAGTGAAAAATGCCAATCGACTATCCTACCCGATAAAACCGAATGATTCCAATAATTGGAAATACGAATTTACGCGCAATATGAACACTAATAAAATTCTCAGTAAATAGTTATACATAAAACGCACAGATGAAAATTTTCTTTTAAAAACCTACGAAACTATCTTAATTTTTTGAATAGATTAAATAATGTTTCTTTATTTTAAAAAAACTGTACTTAAATTTACTGCAGGAAATTTCTCTCCGCTATCTCGAGCCTTGAAACCCTCGACGACCTCGGAATAGCGGGGCCGCGCGCGATAAAAGGGACACACACCGGCCGAGCCCCGGTATAGGGCGATAAAACGCGCCTCGCGCGCGCGCAGAATCCAGGAAGGCGAGTCGGGCTCTTTGCGCCGGGGCGAACGGAAAGTGGAATTGATTTAACGCTCGCGCCTCCGCGGGGCTCGCGAGCAGAACGCAATCCAGTTATGACGGCACGCTTGGCCTCGCGCGAGGCTGCCTTCCTTTTATTGTGCGCGCGTTGCGCAACTTTTTTTCTTATTACCGTCGCGTTTTCAAAGTGCAAGAGGAAATTTCGATTTTACTCGAGTAATGTGAAAAATCCGAAAAATCGGTCCTTTTTAGAAAAAAATTGAGCGACACTGAGTTCAATTGATTCTAGCCGCTTTTCACTCTTTCAGAGTATGACAGTACCCGGATAGAAAAAAAAGAGAATTTGCTTTAATATGATTAAATTTTCGTAAAGATTTATAAGCTGCGGCGGTATGTTGTTCTTTAAAAACAGAGAAACATCTCTTTTATAAAGGAGAATATCTCTAATGAAATAATAATGAAACTTCTTTTAAGTAAAAGATATTTCTTTATCAATTAGGAAAAATTCCTTAAAAAATATATTTCTTGGGTAAATCTCCTTAAAAAAAATAATTTCTCCTCAATTTTTTTTTATCTGTGTAAAATCGATGAGAAGCGGAGATTAGACCGGAAAGTGATGAAAGGTCTTTCGAGGAGGATGATTTGGAACTTTTAAATAATTTTTACAATGACTTAGATTGAAATTTACAATTCAATGTCTGATGTGGTTAGCGAATTTTGGGACGATCTAATTTCTAATGCAGATTATTATACGATGTAGCGTATTGGGTTTTGCATATTGTTCTCGAATGAGTTCATACTGATATTGCAAATAGAATCGTGAGGTAAGGATTTCTAATTCTAATTCGATTGTCACTTGATGTTTTGTTCTCCAACCAATAAAGCAACAAGCAAGTTAAAAAAAAAGTCTGTCGCTTCAAATGTAAGACACACCTTTGCTCGCACTAACTTAGCTTTGTAAAAGTCGTAGAAACTCAAATTCTTTCTCTAATCGAGGTATAATAATACACACTTCTACCCTACTTCTTTCCTCTCGCTTCTCTAATCACACACCACTTAGCGCAGTTTGCTTCATTGCAGTACACATCCGACGCAGCAGCCACGTCATTTTCACTTTCCCGGTGAAATTCCACCGCCGATAACGCGGCGGCCTCAACAACAATTCCGCGCGAGCGCGCAATTATCCATCATAATAAATCGCAATCATGACTTTCAACCCGCGTTCTCTCGCGCGCTGACCGAATCCACTCCATCAGAGCCGGTCGCCGTGGCGAGGAGAGAGAGGGAGAGAAAAAGAAGGAATCCACCTTGTCGGACGATCCATCAATCCTCTCAACGTGAAAAGCCCGACGAAAAAAAAGGCCGCTCGCCGGCGCAATAACTCATAGGACGCGGCTCGTTTAGCAGTTGCGCATCGGGCGTAATGCGGACGCGCGAGCGCGTAAAAACGCGGGCCGCCGCAAAAAGAGCGGAAAAATGGTCGCGAGGGAGAGGACACCTGCGCCGATCGCCGCCGCGACATTGCAATCGCGCCGCTGACGCAATCGGTATACGGGCCGCCGCCGTCGGGGAGATCGAGATCGCCGATTCGTCCGCTCTTCGAGACTCGCACGTCACTTCATTGGGATGACACAAGGACACTTTTTGCGAGGGAAAAAATGATAGAGATTTGAATGTGCAATCGATTTAAAAAAACTTGCGTATCGTGATTTTAAAATTGAAAAGTAGTTGTTTGTAATAATTTGTTTAAAATTTTACTGATTAAGTAGTGATATTTGTGATTGGGAAGGAATTAAATTAATTATTTAGTGTAAAAAGTTCGTAATTATGACGTTAATTTTTAAAGTCCCCTTTTGCGTGACATACTTCGTGACTTCGTAAACTTCGAATTTACGGCGAGGACGCAATATACGCGTTACTTGATGTAATATGTTTTTTCCGTACGTTGGCGACGCTAATTAACAGTAATTTAAAAAAATTATTTTTTTTAAATGAGTGGAAGATCATTAGAAAAGTGGGGTTTTTAAATGCAAGTAGCACGAAGCGTGAAACCATTCGGAGAATCGTTATTTCTGCGCAGTAACATAATGACCGTTTCAGTTTCATATCCGAAATGCGTTCTTCATACTTAAATTGCAGCTTTATTTCGCGAGCGATCATTAATAAATTTTTTTTTTCTGAAATTTTCGACCTTGCTGGCGTAACGTATTTAATATTTTGAAGATGACGAAGCATGCAATCTCGAAAAAAATTCGATACAATCTTTAAATTATTTGGTGTAGTCGAAAATGGCTTGAAGTTATTTTTAAAGTGAAGTTTAATGATGGCATTAAAGTGTTTTAAAGTGCATTTTACAGTGCAATGAAGCTACTATTTATGTAAAAATTTTAATATTTTGTTCGGTAAATTACAATAATTTGTATATCATCTACTTATTTTCGGCATTACTATATAATTAGTAATAATAATTTTTTCCAGCAAGTAATACATTATTTTTTAATTTTAACTTACAATAAAAAATCGTAGTTGTCTTGGATCTTTATTAAATAATGTACTCTCTTTTACAAATAATACTTTGACAAGAATCATAATTATTGAGCTTCTTGCATAATAAATCACGTAACTAATTCGATCGATCTTCGCTTCATTGGTCTTACTTATATTCGTTCATATAATGAGCGTTACTTCAGTCTGCGCGTAGGTGCCTTTTCTTGGCGTCAAATATCGTTAGAGGTGCGATAGAAATTTTTATTTCAGCCCATAAATTACGAAGCGCACGACATAATGTTTTACGTTGAAAAAGAGATTTATCTTGTGTGTTCGCTACTTATCGAAACGGCGATCGCCTCAACTAAAACTGTATTAGATCCATTAAAATTTTTCGTTTCATGTAATTAGCACTTAAACTGCGCTTTAAATAAAGTAACATTTTTTTACGATAAAAAGTAATTACCGTCTATTTTTAATACAATTACAAATCCGCGCGGGGATCCTTACATCACGAAGTATAGTTTACAGCCCGAGTGAATGACACCGCGCTAAACGTTCCAAACATTTTTACAAATTGCACCTTACACCCGAGCAAATTAAGCGCCGAAAAATCGGCCGCGGGTAAAACGTCGATCCGACGAAATCGACTTTCGAAAATAATTCACCGATCCTTGAACTCCTGACAAATGCGCTCGGAGCAACAGCAGCCACAGTGAGTAAAGCAATCGCGCGGCGTACAGGTCTCTCCCGAAATAAAATCGGCAGCCGCGCGCGCGCGCTCTCGGCCTTAATTAACTTCTCAATCGAGCCGCGATCGGGCCGCGCCGCTCGGCGAATCGCGAACTTTCCCAAGCGGCGTGTAAGTATTAAAACGGCGCATTCCGCGCGGGGCGCACGCGCGTCCACTATGGGCCGCCGAGGAAATCACGCGAAACGCCGAAGGAAAGCGATAAAGCGCGGCGAGATATACACAATGAGCTTGAGCTCCGTCCACACACAAACACACGTACACACACATACACACTTGCAGAAGTGCACGCGGAGCACGCGTCGGCGCTCGTGACGAGGCGGATCGGTGCGCGAGATATGTCCGGCGGCGGTGGACCGGGGAGAAAGTACCGCGGAGACACACACCGAGAGAGCCTCTTTTCTCGTGCAAGAGGCGGCCGCCGATATTATATATCCCGGAAGAGGAGTTTCCCGCGGCGGAAACGTCATTGCCGCGATTCTTTCCTTTCCTCCCTTTTTTTCCCGTCCGTTCCTTTCATTACGCCGGCGCCCGGTCGATCGGTGGAAAATGCCTTTTTGCCGGCTTGACCTCTCTCGGGCTCCGCCGGCTTTTTACCGGTTGGCTCGTTGCGCAATTGGAGGATTAGACGGGAGGAGGGGGTATCGAGCGGGAAAGTGTAATTTTGGGCTGTCTCCTTCGCGGAAAAAATGGAGGGAATGCGGGTGATCTGGGAAATCGCGTATTTGTACCTGCCCAGACAAGTGTTTCTTCAGTCGGTTGATGTGACGGATTGGTGTCGAGGGTATAGGTGGGTATCATTGCGAATGCGTTGTGCGATGATAATATTTGCCGTTGATGCAATATGTCAATTCTATTATGCTACGGCAATTGCAGCCAATTGACATCGTCTTGTGGTCTTTCTCGCAATATCTACGTTTCAATTATAATGATTGTCCTGATGAGTGTTGCTCATAAAATTCTAGTAACATTCTTGTATACAAAATTTTTATTTACGAGCTATTCGAAGTATATGCAATTTATCTTGCTACGAAAACAAAGTATTTGCATTTCGAATCGAGCGAACTTTCAGTTCGATTTTCCTTCACAGTTCACTAATTTGTAAGCAATTTGATCAGAGCAAAATGTTTTAATCGATGCTAATGCCAGATCGGCATAGCCCAATTAGCGGAAGAAAGCAAGACACGTTGGGCACTTAGCGGGCCAGAATGTGCAATGTTTGCGCCGCTTAGAAAGTAAGGTATACTGGGCAATAACGATTAATTCGTATACGCCGGTGTGCAATATTGTGACCGGCAAAAATAGCGCTGATCACTTTTTCTGGTCATTCATTCCGCCTGATCCCTTAATTTACCGCTCGATCATTGTGTCCCGTGATCGCCGATCTCGCATTCTCGGTTCGCGTGCGCCGCGCGGCCGAATTAGATCAGATTAAGTTTTATGGCGGTTTCACCGGCCCAAGTGCAGGGGCCGGGGAGGCGGCGAGCTCTTTAAAAAAAAAAGCCCGGTTCCCACTCATAAATCGGTCTCGACTTTCTAGACCCCGGGAAAACGGACATCGCGAGCCGATTTCAAAAATCGTTTCATCGGGATTCCCGCGAACGTTTTTTATTTCGCCGCGATGTGCGTCACCTATTTTTCGCGAAATTGACGCACACTGCGATTGGAAATTAAAGCGTGAAGAAAGTTGCGGCGAAGCTTCGGTAGGGAGGACCGATTTTTCTGAACCGGCATTGAGTACGCGATAAATCACGAGTGAAGTGATGCCTTCGTGATATGACGAGTGCTTGCTGCCGTTGATTCGGAAACGGTGTATTTAAGAAAGTTCGCGAGGAATTTGGGTCTCGCGGAATTGTAAGGTACTTACAGTCAGGTGATTCACGCTCATTCGGAAATTTAAACTTTCTTGGTATTGAAAAAAGTTTTGCAACGATTCGAGGAATTGCACGCGTGTTACTTAAAAATTTCGACTGAATCAGTTTCGTCCTATTTAAAATTCCAGTATATAAAACGAGATATCGCGAAGTGGAATTGGCTCAAGGAATTCGTAGGGGTCCAAGGTCACGATTAAATAATTGGATAGAAAATTTAATTTGAAAATAAAAGATTTATATCTTTTATCCCGTGAAGTAAAAAAAAATTATCGCATATAAAAGATCGGACGAATAGGAATGGGCAATTACGAATAAACCCGATAACAGGTGTACACATTTCCTAAATTCAAGGTCATAAACATAGTTGCAGCAACATTTAGCAACGTCCATTGAATCCTTATCCCCTTGAGCATCAAACGAATAAACTGCTTAAAAGCGAGAATTCAGGACTGTTTTATAAAAATCTCCGTACGGAAGGTCCATGATTCACCGCACCGTGAGAAACTGAAACCTGGACTCCGCGCGAACAATCTATCTCAAACAAATCAGTCGTGGTCAATTAATAAACTCGTCGCAAAAAAAAAGACCGAGCGAAAAAGTACTTTCGAAAAAGCTTGCCCAATCGAAGCAGCAGGTGCCACGCGAAATTTCACCCACCCGTCGTCGGGGCCTAACGCGCACCGGTAGTTTCGCAACTCCGCACCGTACCTACGTACGTGTATACCTATACGTACATGCAAATCGATGCGGGGAGACGGACAACACCTACGACGAGGGAAAAGGAACGGGGAGGGGAGTATCGAGCTCGTCGCGCTTTTGAGGTTTCACGGCGGCTCCCGTACCGGCTCGTCGCGCCGCGCTAATCGCCCCGGGTATGCGCCCGGCCCCCGGGAGAAAGTAGAACGTCGTCGGATCTTCGATCTTCTGCCGATCGATCGGGCCCCTCATATTTCTTCGCGCGACGCCGCTGCAGCGGCGCGGCCGTTTCACGTATTTCTGCGGATGCCCGCGAGCTCCGCACCCCGCGGGCCTAATCGAATCTAACGCTCCGTTAATTTGCGAGCGGATTATTCGATTTCTTCTTGGAATTAGCTGCCGCGTTATTTTTTTCGTTCGATTGCCTTTTTTTTTTCTTTACGATACGGATTTTGTGGTTAACATTTTACGCGGGACTTTATAGAATTTAGTAATAAAATTAAAATAGTTTAATTGTTTTTTTTCTACCTCTTTAAAATGTATTATATACCCACATGACGAAAATGTTAACAATTTGTAAATATGAAATTTACAATAAAATGAACTATTCTATTCTAATTCTATTCTATTTTTATTATCAAGTTCATCAGAGTTATGACTACAATTATAACTTTCAGTTCGTGTTTCAACTTTTTCGTACAAAAGTTGAAAACAATAAAAATGACATTGCACTTCAAGTTTAAACATTCAAAGCAACATTTGATCTCCGGCGTCGATTTTTTCATATCCGCCCCCACTCGAGACCGAGCGCATTAAGCTCGGCCGGTCCATTATATTTGCAAACCAGGCGCAGCGAGAAAAACTCGTCGTTGACACGTCGCCCGACAAAAATGGAACACGAAGCTGCGCCGGCCATAAAATCTTTATCGGCCGGGACACTAAAGTCCCTCGCTCGACTCCATTATTTTCTCGCGCGCACGGACGATCGTCACCTTCGAGACTGATAATTCGAATTTTCGCGCTCGCCCACACGCCAGTCACGTCCGCGCAGTCGACGACTAAGAAAAAAACAAAGAAAAAGAAGCGATGACGCGCGACAATGAAGAGCCTCGGCCGATCGTTCGATTGACGATCTAGGAATTTCCTTCAGGCCACTAACGAGGCTGCGTGCGTTTCGCGGGGAGTTATTGTTGCGCCGGCGCTTTACATATGGCCGTCGTAAATCTGTCGCTGCTGCGCTTTTCCTGGATCTCTTTTCCTTCTATTTTCCGTCCTCGGATGTAATTTTTTATTGTTTCTATAGGCGAGGCAGGCGTTTTTCAAAGCTCCGCGCCAAAAAAGTAACTTACGTTGCGGTGTATGTATCTGTGAATTTTTAATAAACCGCAAGATAGCATCTTCTCTCGACTTTCTATAAATAATTACTTTAAAGATTTTAAATTGACTGCATAGATAACTTTTTTTTTTGCACAAGTCTTCCGCCATAAATTTACGATGCATTTAAGGAATTTGACAAGCGAGAGTGAAATTCGCAGAGTAGCGAGCGATAAAAATTATTGTCATTTGAATAATTTTTAAATAAATCTGCAAGTCCGCTCGGTATGAACAATTAATTTCGCCGGGGGATCGCTTTTACAAAGTTAAACTAACCAGAACGGCTTTCGAGCGGCGGCCTGAAAGAAAGCCCGCATTTAAATGAACGCGTAACAGAAGCTCGGCTCGACTGCGTAATACCGCGTAAGTAATTTTAAAAAAGAGCATTAATTAAAGACACGCATACGCAGGTACAGTGCGCCCGCTCCATTTTCAGACTCGAAATATTTTCTTAATTGAATTTGACTAGGCCGTGTCGCGCGCATAGAACGAGGGAGGCGGAGCGATTTTGCAATCGGACACGCGCAGAGGCACCGAGCGTCCAGCCGAGTCAAAATTCGGCCCCGCGGCCGGAGTATGTGTTATTCATGAAGATACAATCGAATTTTTTTCGATTGTGCATTACGTAAGGCGGGCCCGTCGCTTTATCGGGCGTCGATCATAGCTCGCGAAAAAAGGTACGCGTGCTTTTCGGATGTTGAACCGGTCATGTATACACACGTTTCACTTTGGGGGCTCGCGCAACATGTGCATTTTGAAAAGTTAATTCGACATTCGTTTGCGCGAACGCAAGCGTAATGCGCGAGAGATCATTATGTAAAACACAAGAGGGAGGGTAAAAAACGTTAACGCCCAGCACTTGCTCGCGCCACCTTTCACCAAATTGAACACTTCTGGCGCTGTATAGATATTAAAAAAAAAGAAAGAAAAATTGATGTGCTTCTTTTTATTTCGATGGTATAATCCGATCGCCCCGTTGAGTAACTCAACAATTGACCGAACGGATCTACATTCGACGAAGCGATAATCATTTTCGAGAAAAAAACTGCGATTATTCATAAAGCTCCCGAGATAATAATTAACGACAACAAGGCGGGAGATTGCTTTTTCAAATCGCACGGTTCGCTTTGTCTTTCACCGAGGAACAACGGCACCCGAAGAAAGGACAGTGCAGAGTCGCGATTTCGCAATCGGCCGACTCGAATTACAATAATTTCGCGCGTAACGACCGTCGCTCGCTCACCCCGCCAAAAAAACGATCCCCCGTCGGAAAAAGGATACACTATATACATCCCGGCGAAAACCAACATCTCCGGGGTAGCGAATTCCAGCGGCGCGCTATTTATTGACTGGCCCTCTCCTCGCTGCCAACCCCTGCCCAGTAAAAAGGCCTGCAAGAGGGAAAACGAGTCGCCTAGTCGAAGAAGCGCTGTACCTTTCCCGGTGAAAAATCGTAAAAGAGAGAGAAAAAAAAATAATATCGCCTCGCCGAGCTAGATCCATAAACATTCATCTCCCGGGGAAGGAGGGGGGAAAAAGGGAGAAGTCGCGAGATCGCGTACGGGGAACTACTCGCTCTTCCCTCGGGGGGCGGAGAGAGAGAGAGAGAGAGGGGGGAGGCAGTAGTTCCTTGCCCTCGGCCCATCCCCGGCTGCTCCTCTTTTCTTTGCCGCGCTCGCGGTGGCCGTCGTTTTATTGCCGTTATCGTCGCTGCCTCGCGAATGGCCCCGCGCGCTCCCGGACGGGATAGGAATGCGGGAGAGGAGGAAGAGACAGGTGCGAAGAGCGGAGGGACTGTTTTGCTTTTCAGCGCCTGCTTTTGTTTACCTCCGCGAGAGTATAAGCGAGCCTCGGAAAAAAGTACCCACTTTGGGGCTCTTCTCGCTGAAAGTGAAAAGACGCTTTGTCGCTTTTTGTGCGATAATGAAGTGATTTGGCTGATGGATGCGTTTAGAATAATTGTTTTATTTTTAAAAGGCGTTTTGAAAATACGAGTGCATAAACTATTTTGTTCATAAATAATGTGATTTAAACTATTTTTTTTTCACGTAAATAATGTGATTAAAGATTCTCAAGTGTAAACATTAAAAGTCATTTATTATTTGATTAAATTATTTTATGAAAAATATATTCAAATTAATTTAAAACGCAAGATCTTGCAAGTATCTTAATGGACTGTACAATTTACATGCAAGAATTCCATCGGGATCTATTTTTATTTCGTATGCGTGAAACATTAATTTTTTTAAATGTAACACATTAGTACGGTTCGTGCTCGCGTACTTGGAGAATCGAAAAAATGCGAAAATGAATGAAATTACAACAAACTAATTGGTCTAGGTCATAAACCATCGCGCTCGCTATATACATTCATTTCACTCCCGTCTTCATTACTCCCATCCTCTTCGTTAGCTGCACTTCCTACACATCCAATTACAACCATCATCTTCTCCAGCTGATTTTATTTCGCTCGCGCGCACGTGCCTGCAAAAAAAAGTACCACTGTGAAAAAAAAAACACACATACAAATAGCAGAATGAAAATAGAACTGGACGATGCAGATTTTATCTTTAGACCGCAAACTATTAAATTTGATTAGAGTATGAATATACATATACATCGAGGAAGTGGCGATGAGAGAGAAACATCGCAGGGGGGGGGGGTGAAGATAAATGCGACAAAGAGGCAAATAAACGCAACGAGAAAAGTGCGGATCATCAGGAATGCGGCGGCGGAAGATGGAGAGAAAGAGAAAAGCGCGGCGAGGAGGAGGCGCGTAAAAAGGCGGGTAATTCAACGAGGAAGTGAAAGAATCGAGGGGGAGAGGCGCACGCGCGAATGCCGAAATAATTGCGCCCAGGAAACGCAGGAAAAGTGCGGTCGCGCGGATTTTTCGCGCAAAAACAATGGGCAAAAAAAAACGCGCGCGCGAAATTGGAACGGAGAGTCGGCCGTAAAAATTTCGACGCTGGTTTAGTGATCCATTGTTGCTTTGTTTTCCTTTCTGCAATGCCGCGGAATGAAGTATCAATTGTCTGTGAAAAATAAATAACGAGGAATTTAAAACGGCTATAATTTTATTTAATTTTTGAAGGTGGATTCCTAGTAAATTTGTGACACTCGAATGAGATTAATGAGGTATTAATTAAGGAACGTGACTGTGGGACTTTGGAACACTAAAGATTACTTAACTACTTTCGAAATTTGAATTTAGAACAAATTCATTTTTTTTAATTTGAAGTGTAAGCTTCAATGAGAAAATCCTCAAAAAATTCATTTACGAGAATCGGGTTAACTCGCAAGAAATCACTAACAAAAATACTAATGTCTATCCTAAAAAAAATTAAAGAAAAAACATTTTTCTCACCTTGTAACAGCGCATCATTTCTTCTTTCTTTCTCTCTAAAGCCGTTAATTAAAAAGAGATAAATCTAACGATAATCCGATAGAAAAAAAACAAAGAAACTCGAAAAAAAAGAGGCTCTTGATAATAGCAGATTAGACAATGCGCGCATCTCGGAATCTCCGTTCCTTTATTTTTTTTCGAGGAGCGGTAGGTCCATCACCGTGATTTCCGTCTGTCAGTCTTGATTTTCGCGTCTTCTCTTTCCTGGCTCGTTCTTCTAGAGAAGTTGGTATCCTCCTCGTTCTCAGCTTCGTTTTGGAGGCCTAACAAAAATCTTAATGAATACGGCGAACTGTGTTATTCTTGTCGGTCAAATTAAAGGGCGCCTTCTCGAAAAAGTCATTTATTCCTGCTTTTTTTTTTAATGAAAGCGAATTTTGCGCCTTTAAGATTTTGAATGTAGTTTTCCTGGAACTGCTGTCCCCGTGAAGTTTTGCGCAGCGAGTGTGAAAATTAACGTGAGTTATTGATGGTAAGAAAAACAGGAGTTTTATGCATGTAATGCTCGTTGAGTTCCTCGAGAATTGTTGTTATAATTATGAAAAATAAGATTCGAGCCGGCGTCAGGCGCGTTATTATAGTCACAGTTATGGCATTTACTACTAATTGAATGGCTGCTGGGAATCTTCGAATAAAATTAAATGACTTCAAGTTCTTTGAATAAACTTGTTTTCATTTTTTTCGTTTGAAATGATATCGCGGGATAAATTTGCACTGTCACTGCATCAATCATACTTAATGTCATCGCAAAAATTCGATGGAAAAAACATCAAGCATCTTAAATGGTTCTATTCATTTTACTAAAAAATCCCCCACAAAAATTGCATAATACCCAACAAACCCTTTACAATAAATATTTTTAATTATTTTAAAACCAAAATACTCTCGCAGCAAACGAATTCGAAGAAAATATATATAATACCCGCACGCAAAACATTCCACCGGAAGAATAAGTAGTAACAGTCGATCGCGCATTCAACCCTCGGAAAGAAAAATCGGCTCGGCTGGAAAATCGGAGGAGCTTCGCGCCGTCTCTAACGACAGTCCGACAAAGGGGCCGGAGGGGGGCTCCTCGAGTGCCTAGGCTCGCATTCAAAGGCGCTTCCCCGGCAAAAAGGAGAGTCATTCGCCTTCGCGGCGTAATGGGCGCACAATTTGAGTCGCGCGCACACACGCGCCCGAGCGGCGGCGGGGTAATTGCCGCGCGGTGGATCCCGCCGCTCGCCTCCTTCCTCCTCCTCCTCCTCCTCGGGAGAGCGAGAGGAGGTCGCGAGCAAGGCCACCACGGGCGTTGCCCTCCCCGACGCCGGAGACTGCCGATCTCCGGCGCGCCGCCGCTTTCGCCCGTCCTCTCTCTCTTACTCTCCGTGGGTATCCTATTTTTCCTTCGGTTCTTCCTTACTGACTTTCCGTGTTTTTTCTTTTTGGATTTTCAAGGTTTCATTGATGTTTATTGTTTGTTGTTCCGATGGAAATTTTTTTGTTGAGCAGGTGCGTGTTGTTTCGCAGATTTTTTTGTTTCATTTCTGGTTGCAGATTAGGTATTTGTAAATAAAAGGTCGTGTTTTTATGCAGTTTTGAATTAATGTATGCGGAGTTGGTATTTTCCAGTAAATAAATCTGGATTCTTATCGAGAAATTCTGCTGCAGCCTATAACTTTTAAATATCCTTAGGGATTGAGAGTTTTAGCACACTTCCGTATGTCTTTATATCTCATTCGAATATCTCTCATTTTATGCATCATTTCTATGATAGCAAAAACGTTTATATAACATCTCTGCGCAGTAACATTCACAAGAACCGGAGTTTGCATCAATAGGTCACAAATTCAATTTCAATAAACAAGCAAGAGAGATTAATCGCTCGCTTTTGAAAATCGCTTTTTTCCAATCGATCAAGACATACTAAAAAGTCAAACCAGCCTTGAATGAATCGACCGATAAAGCAACTGCATTACCCAAACACACTCGGTTTTCGAAACACCCACATTTCACTGGGCATACAAATAACTCGATTTCGCACCTAAACGCCTCTGACGCTGAAAACAAACCCATCCGTATGAATCAGCGCGCGCACACCCCGGCGACTTTTTTCGAGCGCCGCGCATTCGCCTCGCGGACCGTCGTTGCACAATAGCGCGGCAGCGAGGAAGGAAAACCGCCGGGGGTAAAGAAGACGAGTCCGGCATGGATAATTTCGATTTCAGGCATTCCGCGCGGCGGCCGTCGGTGGGGGAGGTCAGCCGAGTGCCTTGGTCCCGAGTTCCCCCGCGGAATGCCAATTACGCGCGCGCTCGCCGCGTCAAGTGCCGGGAGCGACGGCGATTAGATTAGATTAGTTTATCCGCGGGACTCGGGATGAATGGCGCGCGCGTGCGAGCAGGTATATCGCGTTGCCCCTTTTTTTTGCGCGGACGAGGGGGGCAGGCATATACCAGGAAGCGCGCTTGTTGCCGGGATGGATTTTTCTGCCGCGCCGGAGGGGGGAAAATTGATGTGCGTTGGTTGGAATTAGCGTGCTATTAAGTCCGAGCTGCGTAAGAGCCTTGGGGGGGGGGGGGGGGGGGGGGGGGGGGGGGGGGGGGGGGGGGGGGGGGGGGGGGGGGGGGGGGG
>JAXIUT010000001.1:25750910-25762271 GCA_035586675.1 Eurytoma californica | reverse complement strand
GCTGCGTAAGCGCCTGGCCCCCCCCCCCCCCCCCCCCTCCGTATATGCTCCGGCGAGGCGCTCCTGAATAGGCTGCGCGCGTTTTTTTGTTTTTTTTTTAAGAGTGATAGTGAAGGTATCGCGCACTTTTTATGGCTCTTAAGGTCGGCGATTACGAATGCGCGTGTTACGACGCGAGTGCAATCAAATTTTAAGCGCCGATTCGATAGAACGTTGCTGACGCGACTTACATATTCTGAATACGTTAAATCTGTAATGAGGATATCGAATTCCCTCGATTTCGGTTCAATGTGCACGCGAACGTACTTAGAACAAATTTTCTGTTATATCGTGTAAAGTAAAATTTTTTCATTACTCGAATATATATTATGTAAAGAAGGAAAAAAAATTATTTGCTTAATAAATTTCATAATTTATTGAAATAATCCTTAAAAATTCTTTAAAAAAATACCTATAATTTCTCTCAAAACAACGTGAATTTTCATTCTAAATTTCTCTTTGTATAGGTAAATACACTAGAATCTGATAAAAAAAAAAAAATTCAAAGACCTGCCCTGTCGTAAATGGTTGAACCTTCATGACAAAATGATTACATTGTATAATGCGAATTTAATCTGCGAGAAGAAAGTTTGAGTATGTAACTTGCGGAGACTCCTCTCACTGTCGATAGATTCGATGTATGACATAGGACCATTGTTATGTGAGTGAAACTTTCAATCGTTCATGTATGTAATTGATTGAATGGAAAGGGAGTACGATTGATGGAGCTGATAGTCATTTTAGAAATTTGGATTTTTATACAGGATCTTTTTTTTTTATCCAATATAAAAGAAACGAATATTGATATATAGTGAAATAAATATTTGCTATACATGCATATGAGCTGATTTGCAATCGTATTTTATTTTTCCAAAATAATTTTATCAGTTGGAGGATGAATAATTATTCAATTTCCGTCGCATGATCGGATTTTAGGATATTACTCCAGATAAATTTATACAAAAAAGTGATAAGCTCAACTTTCTTAGTAAAAGATTAAGATACCAATTAACATTCATTAATTCAGCACAAGAAAGTGTCTCTTTTAATCGCAAGTATGCAACAACGAAAATGAATTAACATCAATTACCTACCTACCAAAATCAAAAAATACGTTCAGCTAATTTCGCTGCGTTAAAACACAATTATTTCTCGATTAAACTCAGTTTCTCGGAATCGGCGCCAACAGTGCAACGAGTTTCACCACAAAAAAATCTTGATTATAAGCCACAACTCTAATTATCGTTTTATTGGTTTTCTTATCCGCGCAAATTTTCCCCCTGGAGCAATACAATTAGAGCGCTGAAATTTTCGCGTCGCCGTGCATTGATACTTCGAAATCTCCTATGTGCGTTGTTTACCTCGCCCCACCCCCCTCGGCGCATTGTTCGATACCTGGCGTGCGTCGAGGTGAGGTATAGTTGGCTCGTGTTTTGCCCTCGACGGAGGAGTCGCCGCCGTCTGTCGGGAGGCACCCAGCGTCCGAGTACGTGTAATGGATGTAGATGCAATCGCCGCTCGTAGAATGCCGGCTTTTCGCCGGGGTGGATGTTAATCCGTTTCCGCGCGTTTAGGAATTTCTTTTAAGTCGAAGGCTTTGTACTGCGAGTTGCTTTGCGCTGATTATTACGCTTTAAAAACTGTATTACTGGAGAAGGGATGTTTAGTAGTTATATTTAAATTTTTTTTAAATCTTTTTTGATGATAATTAATGTCTTAGATAATGATGGAATAAACGTGCCGTGTACGTAAATTTAAATTTAATGTTGATTTCATTTAAAAATATTAATTTTATGTTTATGTCTGTTGCAGGTGAGTACATTTCCTTATCGAGCAATCATTTGGCAATTCGTAAGTAACAAAATAAGAGCAATAAGGTAAATGCACACATAATACTTCCAAGATTACTTTACTGATTATATCCTGGAATTATGATTTTCAAATATTTTATTACATAATTATTGAAAATGTGTCATAGTTGTTACATTATTAAGTAACGTTACCCAATTTTACGACTATATTTTCTAATACCTGTTGAGTAAAACCTAGATTGGAAAAAAAGCCTTAACGATCTTATTGATGGCACTATTTGAGTAGCCGTAAATGTGCTAGTTTTTGCGAATAAAATTTGACGCACCGCACTGAAACATCGCAATCTCGATATTCCTTAAATCCCTGCATTACCCCGATTTTAAGATAAAAAAACGAATCGGTCTAAAAATGTTGCTGCAAAATTACCGCGTCATTATCAAGGCACACAATTTTACCTTACGCAATTTGCAAGCTCATCATCTTTTTTTCTAAGCAGAGATAATTATAAGTATATATAACGTGGAAGTGCATTTTCCTTCCTCCCCATTAGTCAAATCACCTTCGTTATTATGAATAAAAAAAATTCCGTTTTAACGAAAACGGCGCATCGGTAATTTATCGATTACGAAACCAGCGCGAGTCATTAATTTATCATATAAACATCAACATCAACAATTGGCGTCCGATAATGCAGGCGAGTACCCCGGGCCGGCTAACGAAGTCAAATTGGCAAGCTGCACCTCGCGTGGAAACTCCGCTCTCCATCGACGGGCGCCGCGTCAACGCGACTTTCTCGCGATCTCCACTTGACTCGTTAGAGGCGCGCGGCGCGCATTAAAATCGCCGCTCGGACTCGGTAATGCGGATGCGTCCGTTTACATAACATCACGTCGCGGCGGCCGGCCGCGGCACGCGCTCGCCTCGCATACATCAATTCGCGCAAAAATCTATCCTCGGATTCCCTTCCTCGTTGCCGCGCTACATATTCATCGTCGATTCGCGCATTGCGCAATAGGCGGCCATAATCCACGGGTATCTTATATATACGCAGGATCACCGCGAGGCTCGAGGCGCGTATCCTTCGCTTGCGTAAGTGTATCTCGTGCCTTTTTTTTACTCTCTTCGCTTGGGATTTTTTTCACTTTTGTGTGCGCAGTTCTTCGCTCCTTTCTATGCGCTTTGGGGGGATTATCACTAATCGATTAATGTCGGGAGGAATCGATCGCAGGGATAGTCGGAGAAATTTCCCGATGAGTGTGCGCATGTAAGTTTCTCGTTTGCGCGGGTCGTGGAAAAGACGGTGAAACGCACAGCGATGCTGGCTGTATCTGTTGGGATTTTTGTTGATTTTCTCGGCAATTTGAATAATGAGACTTGCCTCGATGCCTAATAAGCCTTCGATGATTTTTCAAGAAAGGTATTGCGTTTTTTGTCAATTTCTGTGGTAAGAAAGTTTTCATAAAATATACGCTTTTGCAAGGAAACGATAAATTTATTTTCGCCTGAGCTCAATTAAATTAACTTTTGTGTAAACATAATGGTAGAAGAACTGACAAAGGAGTACTAAACGCAAGTATTTATCCGTAATTTTCTTACATATTTTACTAACATTCTTAAGTCTTGAGTTAATGTAGGGTTCTTTACCTTAAGCAGATAAAAAAAAGCAAAAACAAATGTTAAATACTTCCTGAAATTTATTTTATTAGTACAATTACGAAGAATTAACTTTTATTAAATTCTCCACAAATTATCACCAATTGACACAAAAACTAAATCTACCCGAAACTCATTTTGACAAATCTGCTCGAAATCATAGCTACAACAATCACAATAAAAAAACAGCATTTCACAAAGCACTAAACCCAAGAAAATAATAGTAACAATCAGCACCTTCGAGGATTTTGAAAAAGAAAGCTCCGTTATCTCGGCCTGCATCCGCGACATCCGCGACGCCGCCTCCCGCATCGGGGACGAAAAATCGAAAATTTCGAGAGGGAAAAACGCGGTAGTAAGGCGGCGGAACTGTGTACCGGCCGCGGCACTTATACCTTATACTACTCTCTCTCCCGCGGCGCATTTGCATATCGCGCCGCTGTTATCCGGGCGAGTGACATCCCCGAGCGAGGGGCCCCGGCCACTTAACAAATTAACGCTTCCCGCCTCTCGGCGCAACATCTCCATCGCGATGGCCGCTGGGCTCGTAAAACGCGCGTCCGACGGCGGCGCCTATAACGGCACATCCCGCGCGAGCCGTGCACGTAAAAATCGCCGGGGATAATATCGCGCGCGCGCGATTTCCGCGCCGCTGTAAAATCTCAGTTTGCGCACGCTTGGAAACTTAGGGGACGAGTGCTGTGTGTGTGTGCTCTTCGGTATTTTTCATCATGCCGTGGATTCTGTGGTATCGATTGTAAGGTTTATTGGATTATTTATGATTCCACGGTGTAATTTAATTACCTCGAAGTTAGTTTATCTGATATCATTATATCGAGCCGTATATTATTTTAGACCGCTTAATTATTTAGTTTTTAATGTATTTTTGTACTATTATCTTTATAACATTATCCTTTACAATATTTTTTTATAGTCAGCTAGTTAAAAGCGCCTGTATCGCACTATACCGTTATTATTTCATTCCTAAAAATACATAATGTTTCATTCAACAAGTATTATATTTTATTTTATTTTATTTTTATTTATTTTTATTACTGTATATCAAAATTTGAATCTGAAATATTAATGAATTACGCATTTTCTTATATAATAGAAAATATTCCGACTTCCCTCTAAATATTTTGCATATTCTTCGTAACTAATATCGATGCATTTATACGTAAGAAGAATATTTTCTCCATTTTTCTCATTGAACTAACAGGTAGTTGTACTTATCGAAATTGTAGCTTTCGTAGCTCGGCAACGGTTTTCTCGTCGGTCCGTACCCGGTAGAGTCTTCATTTTCCGGCGCCGCGGCTGCAATCACTGACACAGCGCACCGATGATTGCGCGTCCGTGTATAAACACACATCGGACTCGCCGTTACGTCTTCCGGTGCTCGCCAAGAATCTGCAGTAAGATCGACTCGGCCACGCGCGTTCCGCTCCTATGCATTCTCAAATTAATCCCGATAATTTCCTCGTATCAATGCGCCACCTGTTCGACTATTCTTTTAACCCCGATCGATTAAAACTTTCCCCCTTTCTCTCGCTGCTAACTCCTTTAACCCCGCGATAATTTCTTCGGCATAAATCATGGAGCGCGTATTCTGTTAATTACGAGCCGGAGACAGCGCTATTTGTCGCGCGCGGACCAACGGCGCTCTCGCGTGCCGGCGGTAAAAAAAAATTTTTTTTTTTACCACGCGTATCCTTCGCGCTATCGTGTGCTTAAGCGATACTAATCTCGCCGTAGCGGGAACCTGTATTATACTTCCCATTTTTTTTTCGTTCGTTTTCCTTTATTTAATTGGATCGGGGATAGGGATAACAGTGGGTTTTATTTCGGTGGAAAGTGCGATACCGGCTTCTGTCGCGAGGTCGAAGATTTTCTCCGGGAGTTTTCATCTCGATTCATTGTCCTAATGAGGCGAAGGAGACGATCGAGAACGAGTTCTGCAGCTGGAAATGAAATCCGGTGCGTTTGTGACCTTCATATAATAAACGCGTCGGGACTTTCGAAGTTGATGCAAAAAGCGAATTAGTATCGCACGTATTAATGCGACCGGATGCTTCGTAGATAGGACGGCAAATGATTTATACTTGGTCTTCTTTCATTGATCGATGTATAGGTGCAACATTTGTTGTTCATTATTCATTAGTGTAATAGGAATTTATTAATTTTTCTTAATAGTTTATTTACACAATTATTCATTTTGTAAGAGGTTAATGATGAGATGTTTTGAATGAAACTATTAAAATGTAGGTAATCCATAAATAAAAACTTTCTTTAATATTTTATGTATTTTTACACTTTGCTTAAATCTGCCTCATTTATTAAGGCGCTTGATGCAATAAGAAAAATTTTGCATGTCGTTTGGCAACGTAAAAAGTAAAGGTGACAATTGACCTTCTTCGGCGGAACAAAATTATTACGTCCGTTACAAAAATTATTAGTCCAACAATCGAATAATTTACACTCAATCTGCACTTAAAATCTGCAAGCGTGAATTTAATACGTACGAAAGAAAAAATAAAGTACCTAATATTTATGAAGAAAAGCCGGTCGTTTCACTTCAAACAATCGTAATGTAGCCTTAAGATAACCGGTCGATTACCCGACAAAAAAAGTCCGGAGTTAATCTCGTCCTATCGCAGCTGGATTATCGGTCGGGTGTCAAACGGTAAAACGGAGGACCCGCGCGGTGACTCGTGCATTTCCGGGCATTTTCTCGCTTGGGCCCGCAGAATCCGGCGTCCGATACACGCGCGCAATCGGAAGCGCCGATCTCCGGGCCTCACGCGAGAGCTAAATTATCTTCGAAACAAGCTCTCCGTTACGCCGGGGGGCCCGACGCGGCTCGATAAGCGCTCCTCTTATTAAATAAAAGAGCCGCGGAGTCATCAGAAAAGCCGCGCGCTCACGCAGTCGGCATCGGGAAGGTTACCCACTTACCCAATTCCCGAAGCCCGAGTCCCTCCCCACTACCCGACTGACTTTTTTTCGCTGCCCTCGTGCGGCGCTTGATTTCTTTATTACGATTTCCTCGTCGCAAAAATGAGAAGGAGACAGAGGGGGGAGCCGTGCGAATTTCTCCGTCTCTCACGGCGCGATATTTTCACCGCAATTAAGGCGCGTTGCCGTTTTTTTTTTTGCGTGGAGCCCATCGGGGGGACTACTCCGGAGTTATTAGTGGGATTTCCTCGGGGACTCCCCGCGAGGAGGAGGTTTTCTCCCGTGAGTTATTTGTTTTTGATTTCGGCGCCGTTACACTACGAGGCCGGGCGCCGATTTATCGCGCCGTCGTCCCCCGAGCGAAGTGTGAAAGCTCATAATTGTTCGGGAAAGAGGCAGCGTTTCGTTACGTGGCGCGTAATTCAACTAGAGAAATCATCGTTAAGACGCGCAAGTCCTCGACTCGTTTTTTATCTCGAGGGAGAGAGAAGTTTCGCGGTCGGATGATTTATGGCCATCGCGTATTTTTTTTTTTTTTTTTTTTTTTTCAAAAAAGCAGCGGATTAATTGATTTATCCCCCGAGCGAGGATGAAAATCGGCCGATCAAAACAATCGGACGGACGACTTTATAATTGCGGAGCGTGAATTGCACGCCTTTCACTCAATCGGCCAATCGCGGGATGTCGATTTAATTGCACTTGTGCCTCGACGCGCGGTGGGCCCCTTTTTTCTTTATTATTATTATAATATGCGCGCGCCAGTTTATTAATGGGAGTCACTGAATATTCAATCGATTATATATATTCCGCGGCGAAACATTTGGCGCATGGTGCTTTCATTCGGGACACGTGTAAGCGAATCGAGTACAAGATAATATTTTAGTTAGCGATGACAATGGGAATGAAGAAAGCGATTGAACTGATTCGTTTCACATTGAATTTTAATAGGCGTTCGATTCGCTTCATTTATACTTTTCTAATGCTGATACTAGACGTACGGTTGTAATGTACTTTTACGAGCACATGTCAGCGTGACTACGGGAGTTGATTTAATTATCGCATTTATCATTTTTATTGCTTCGTTGTTAATTTTTTTTTGCATTTCATCAATTTACTTGTCATTATTCCGTGCTTATTCCGTCCGAAGATTACACGTTTGTGCGCCAAATTAAATGCAAACGTGTCAATCTGCATAAGAAACATCGATTTATAGAGATAAAACGCTTTGATTATAAATTAAAAGAATTTTATAAATCTTTAAAAAGAAATAGAAATCTCAATAGTCATTCAAAATTAAATCTCTTATAGATTGCTACTTGTATTTCTTCATCATCTCTTAATTTTATACCGATTATACTTCCAAACTATGCATTTTAAAAATACACTGAAAATAATAAGTGGTTCAAGAAAATTTAAATACAACGAAAAAATTAAATAATTCAATAGAAATCGCGAATCTGAAACTGCGATGTACCCGGCAGTCAGGTAATGCTGGTCCGGCGAGATGGATGCAAGAGGTTGAACGAGTTCCCATCTCTCGATTCAAGGTTGACTCGCTTATCGAGAAAACCACACGGTCGAGCTTTCCTCCGCTTATCCCTGCGGTCGGTGCACTCCTGCGGCGCGAAATTGCCCACGTTTGCGCGCCTATCCCTCCTCCCCTTTTTCCGCGCCCCCTTCGCTCGCGATCTATTTTTTTATGCTCGTCAACGCTAGCGCGCGCCGCAATTACGCCGAGCGTTAACGAATTCCCGGATGTAATGGCTTCCGCTCCGAGTTAATGCTCGAAATAAATTTTTTCGAAGCATCCTTCCAAACGGACTCGACGCCGTTGGACTGTTTATTTTTTCTCGCGATAAACGCCGACTGCGATCGCGAACTTTTTGTTTTGCTACGTATCGAACGAGCGGCATGCCCGCGAGGACGAGGAGTCCGAAAACATCACGGAACGCACGCTCCCCCCCTCGTTCCTCAAAATATCAATAAAAATAATTAGTACGTGCGGTGCATAAAAAACACTCGGCGGCACGCTAAATCACCCGGATAAAGAAGTACCGCCTCGCCGGGCGATAACTCCTCGGCCGAGTGAAAATTGATTGCCCGCACTCGCGACCCCGGCGCGCCCACGAAGTAAGTAGTATCACGCAGGTGGGATCGCCTTACCCGGGCCGTTTTCACGAGCAGCAGCTCCTCCCGAAAAGAGGGGCTCGCGCGAAAGCCACACTTCCGCTCGACCGAAATATCGCGCCTCCAATTTCCGTTATTAGAAAGGCGTCCCGGAGAAACGATGCGCCGCTCGTAAATGCTTACTTTCGCGGATGACTTCCTCGAGGCCGCGCGTACGAGGCAGTACACTAATGCGGACCCCTTTAATCGCCGACGCCTCGGTTATTTTTCGCGGTCGGTCGGGCGAGGTCGCGCTCGAAAGGTCGCCGAATGAGACGCCGGCTTTTTTACGCGGCCGGACGGGTTCTCTCAACATCGCCGGCCGCATTATGCTAATGAGCTCGCCGTTTTTTTTCTTATCCAACTGCTCGGTTCCGCGTTCGGATTTGCTAGTTTCGTTTGGACGTGGATTTTAGAAAGTGCATTCGCGAATGTCATCGGGTATGCACTTTTCGATGTTTATTTCGAATTAGTTTATAGGGGGATTTAATTGAAGTGCTGAATAATTTTCGATAATATGTACACATCGTTTAACGCGTTTAGATATGCGTTTATATTAACGTTTCATACCTACTGCAATTGTATAAGTGAAACTTTACTTGAATAAATAAATAGTTACTTATACTCTACGTCAAAAGTTTTTTATTTGTTACAATAAGTGACGTAGACATTCATGTTAAATAAGTGTATTTGATTAAATTTCACTTGTAAAACTTTACATTGTATTTATCAGTAAACAATTTTAAATGATTAATTATAATGCTCTACTATTGCAGCGTCTTAGCAAGTAGTTACAGAGAGACTGTAAAAGTAGCAGACTCAAATTAAAAACATTTCTTATTTTATTACTTGATAAAACATAAAGTGAATGAACAGTAAACAGTATACACATTACGATCGAACCAATAATTAAAATCGATAATATATTGCTTAATTAATAATGCACCACTTTTAAAAGTAATAAAACAATAATTATTATCTTATTAATTGACTCGTTAACGAAACTGTATCCACCAACATGATAATAAATGTACCTAATCAAGCTTTTTAAGTAACCGATAAAGCTAATAAAATACCATCTAATCGCATTACTAACACACCAGGTAATCGAATGATTCCCACGAATCGCCACTTGTGATTAAACATTCTGCTTTTAGTCAAAAATTTACAATATTGACGAAAAAAATAAGGTCGCAAGATCACGTTTTCGTCGATTCCGTCCCCTTCTCCTTTCGAGCGATGATATACACTGGGTCGGTATTCCCGGAGCACATTCAGAGAGGTTCTGCGCCGTCACACATGTACAATACACGGCTTCTGACGTGCGCGGCTCGATCCTCTCCTTTCTTCATCGTCCCTGCCGATCGATTATCATGCCGGCGTGATTCAAGGGCCTCGAGTTATCGTGAGACGCCGTTCCCATGACATACAGGATGCATACCTTGGATTGGATCCCTTTGGTGTTATAACTTTTCGTTCGAGCTGCACCTCAAGTGCAATTTGTCGGTGCTGCTGGTTTTTATAAGTAAATATGCTGCAGTTTCCCAGAAAAGTTTGGACGATTTTTAAAAATCAAGTTCAATATAAGAATACGTTAAAGCCTTCTATAAACCTGATTAGCTCGATCATTTTCACTCGAATCCAGTGGATTTTTCAGATTGATAGAGAAATTGGAAGGAAACGATTCCTGGTAGCCACGGTGGTACATATACTCGTGATTAAAAAAATTTCTTCTCAGTTTGGATCGTTAAAATTTTCAGATTATAGAAAGGAAATTGTATCTGAAAAATTGAAAACTTTCCATCTACGTTGAGTTTACGTATTCATTTTTTGGAGGATACTACTTTGAAAGGTAATAAAACTTATCCGTAATCGATGTGTATAATTTATTTTTGTATTAGATCGATGCTTGTCAGTTTCTTAAAAGTAATAAATGCTTCATTAAACTTAAATTTCTCACTAAAGAGGAATAATTTATACGAATCTGCACTACTTTGTATTGAAAGTAACGCTTATAGGATATTCAATGTAAAAATAAGATATATGTATCAATTTTCATTAATCGCCATCAGCTCTTACCTTACATAAAACCCCGAATTTTTTGCAATGTTTGTACACAACTTCGTTTTATATAATTGCCTCTAATTATAACAAAAAGGAAATAACCGTTTTATCGCCATAAACAGTCATTTCTAGTTTTTTCGTTTGGGCAAACCTCATTTTTGCTGCTGATTTACATTTCCGATATGGTTAGTCAATCCTTGTAAGTAAACAGTATTTTCTCGATATCCGGTTAGCTCGTATTATTTTTAACAGCTTTAAAAGGAATCGGCCGTTAAAATGTGATCTTATTATTTAAAGGAGAGTATTAAAGCTCGCCAAAAAAGTCTCAACACCTCATTAAATATGCGTACGTAAAACTGAGAGGTGGTTCATTTTTTTTTTTTTTAATCAACTCGTCAATATCTTTTTGCTACAATACATCCGCGTTGCTTTTTGCGGCCTGATTATTAATGTCCTTATTCTGTACTTTTTTAAAACAACTTGTTGAATGTCAAAATTAAACTCGCGCCGATTGTTGCCCTTAGCATTTAAAAAAAAAGAAATATTTTCTCATAACAAAAATTTGAAAGCATAGGAGAAATTACGGTTGGATGTAACTTATTAACCTTTTTGTAATTTATGTAGTCCAAAAGCAGCCTTAATTAATGTTAAGGGATTTAAAAAGCTGGAAGT
>JAXIUT010000001.1:25733711-25750810 GCA_035586675.1 Eurytoma californica | reverse complement strand
AGAGAGAGAGGGGGAGAGAGAGAGAGAGAGAGAGAGAGAGAGAGAGAGAGAGAGAGAGAGAGAGAGAGAGAGAGAGAACGCACGGCCGAAGTGAATCGGCTCGAATTAGCTGATTGACGTCCATTAGTCGGGGCTCGATTCGTCCCGGGCGATGCGGCGCGAGACGCACTCGCGCATTTCCCAGCGGCCGGCTGCGAAACGATTGGTCAGTGACGCGCTTTTTACGAGTCGTGAAAATATTTTTTACTGTCTTTTTCGTGTCGGCGAAAAAGTTCTGTTTGTCGATCGTAAAGAGGTTTAATTTCCATTGTTATCCGCCGCGGCTGATAAAAAGTTTATTGCGGTTCGGCGTTTCGCAGAGAGAACGTTTTTAATCCCGTTTTTGTTGCTGTTTCGATAAAAATATTGTTAAAAATAATTTCGTGATAAAAAATGTTTTTCTTTGTCTAGTACTTTCGGTTTAATAGCGATGCGATGTAAAAATATAAGAAATCTTGAATGTACAAACATTGCGCAGCATAAAATTAAAACTGCAAGTTCACTATTGCTATCGGATAATCATAAAAAGTCAACCCCCGGTACGAAAATTTCCACCTGAAATGGCTTGATTTACTTTGTCATTTACAAACGAAAAAAATGAAACAACAGGGATCAATCTCATCACAGACGTGTAAATTTCTTCTGGTGCAATTTTGCGTATGTTTTAAAGCAAACACGTTTGCGCTTATTTTCGGTCACCACATGCGCCTCGAATTAGCTCATCGATAAAATAATGTACACAGTGCCTTGGTTTTCGAGAAAAATCAGACTCCGCGATAAAGTCAGCCTCAGAACTGCGTTTTACGCATATTTATGTGATCGATTTCTTTTTACAACCGAGCACTCGGACTTTTATTGCCCTGATCGTTCAATCGCTCTTTTCTCATAAGTACGCACACTCAATTTTTCTTTACTCTCTACAGTTTCAAAAACCCCGAGCGCCGCTATTTTCTGCCAGGCACGCGAAAATTCAGCGATCCAATGTACCGTGACTGAATAGGCACTTCTATTTAACGGCGCACTTTGCACCCGACGCCGGTAGCTTTACTATCCCGCACCGGCCCCTCGAATTTGCATTTTCGCGACGCACTGCACCGCGCGGCTTTCACGACGAGCTTAAACTCGCCAATTCGTTTTTCGCCGAGGCGTTTCGCAAACAATCGGTTGCGCCGCCGGAATCGAAACGACCCGCGCCTATTGGAAAACCCTCGGCGTCATGATTTATCCGGCAGGAGAGTCCGTAAAACAGCGGTGCCGCGGCATCCGCGTGACAATTATCGCCGGTGCATGTGCTTTCACCGATCGTTACGTGATCGGGCGGATTCCCTCGGACTCGATTGCGCGATTTCGCCGGGCTAAATTTATCAATTGACCGCGACGCCTGCCTTTTTTCCCGTTTCCTTTATTATTCAATTACGCAAGCGGCGCGGTCTTTCTCTGCGTTGGGCAACCGATCGATCGGCTGAATTCGGCGGAACTCGGAAATGAAAGACGCGCGATGGATCCTGCGAAATCCCGTCAACAAGACGCGGCAATATTAGTGTTTTTGTTGTGAGTAAAAATATTGTAAGGAAACGCAAGCTTCCCCGCCGGAATGAGCGGAACGACTGCGAGCCGTAAAATTGAAACACGGCGAAGGAGGTTCGATCAATTAGGATTGATTGAAAAATTGTGGTACTCCTATAAATATTTTTTTTGCGTTTCAATCGTAAGCCTGCTGTACAGATCTGTCGCTTTACGCGCTGTGTACCCCGTAACAGTTTTTGCCGAGACTATAAAGTGGTCTAAAAATCTACGGGTCATGAATTTTGATAGACTGCCGTGGAGATATTTCCTGCTAAAAGACGAAACTCATCCTTCACGCTTCGATCTCACAGGTTTCGATTCTTGAACCATGTCCTGCAAGAACTTTCTTGTGTAGCGAAATTTCAGTTACAAATTAGCCTTGCAACTTGAATTCAATAGTAATGTTCCAATAGTTTAATTTCTTACTTTCAATTGTATCTTTCTTTTTTAAACAGAAGTAATCAATTTTTTAATTTGTCATCCGTCTTATTACATTCATCAAGCGGATAAAAAAATATGAATAAATTTTTAAATAATCTAGACAAAAATTAAAAATTTCTCATTTTCACGGTTTGCAATTTGGATTTAAAAACATTAATTTTTATTGCTGATGTATTACGACTATTAAAGAGAAAAAGCGATTGCAGTAAATTGAGTCAACGTTAAATTTTCCTTTATTTATTTATTACACTGATACAAGTGTTGTAATACATTGAAGTTTTTATCGTAAAATTTAGAAAAAAGATTTCACATGAATAATTTATTTATTCATAATCTGCAATGATTCATTCAATACTTTTACATTTACACTTTTAAAGCAGATAAATTTAATTGACCACAAAATACATTAATAATGCACAACAAATTTCCTCAAACTCACTGTATAAAAAAATCTTGAAAAATCTCAAGTCTGCATAAAAAAAAAACACTACGACGTCGTTCGTGCCACGGACGAAATCGTCACGCGGTTCCTCCGATTAGCGAAAATAAGTGGCGGCTGCCGCGGAGGTCTTAGCATCTCCCCCGCGAAAACGCCTCTTACGCAAGCGGCGCGTTGTGCAACGCGCGGAGACTCGCGCGCGGTTTCGCGCTCCTCACGCACGCAACGCCTCCCCGTGTCGATTTTTCCCCGCCGAAAAATCGCACGCCGCGAGCGTTGCGGAACTCGAGAGCAAACGCGGAAACAGTCGATGGTTCCTTGTTTGCGATCGAAGGGGTGGGAAAGCGCTCGGAGCGTGTTTTGAGTTTCGGCGATGTGTGTGCATGTACATAAGTTTCGGGAAAAATTTCCGCTCGGCAGATGCCGACGATAGTGGGAGGTTGATTTAAAGCGCTAATACCGCGTGTTTATAGGTATTTACGATGTGATCCTGATAGACCGGAAATTATGTAAATGCACGGCTTTGGTTCCTGTTTAGTATCAATAAGATGCGATCGTATTCCGTGTTTTATTAGGCAATTAAAATTCGCGTTGGACAATCGAAATATTTTGTAGCGCTACACCTCATTGGAGAGTTGAAACCAATTATAAGGTTTGAATATAGCGCAACATATGTTTCTATTGATAAGTTGAATTTCCAACGTATTGATAATCTGCGAGATCTTAAATATAAATCAGAAATGTTTTTCAGTATGAAAGTGAAATAATATTTCCCGATTCGGTAACAAAAATATCAATTTCCCACAATCATTTACAACTTATCGAACGTGAAATACAATTAACCGTACTTGCCAAGGTATACACGTTAAAATTTGATTTACACACGTGTGTAAGAAACATAAATAAATTTTCATTCCGAAACTACAAAATGGAATTCTCTCAGAAACCGCGCTTATGCATTCGTCTAAAAGAAATGCACCGACAGCTACCTCATCCTTAATAGCTCCAATAAAAAAAGCACCGAACAACAATGCAACGTCCGTAATGAACCTTCCGAGCCCAAGACAGCCGAAATAAAAGAAGAGCGAACGCACCGATCCAAAACCTTCCATCTCGAAACAAAAAGAAAAAAAGAAAAACGAAAGCTCTCGAGTAGCCCGCGTGAATGAAGGCAGTAGCGGGCGGGCAGCCTAGGAACCGGCCGGTTATTTCGTAAGAGGGCCGCGCGCGTCTTCCTCAATGAGCATGCATTATGTAGTACGCTTCATGCTCGTCGAGCAGCCGCGGGAACAAAGCCGCTGCTGCTGCTGATACTCGCGGTGTATCACGTCTCCGGGCGCACCGCGGGAATGGACAATCGACCTCTATACCGGGTGTCCGGTGAGCAATCTGCTAGCTGCTACTGGAACGTGACTTTTTATTTTGTTCGCGTCATCGTTCCTTTTTTTTAGTTCCAAAGTTTTGAATTTGAAATTTTTTAAATATAATCAGAATACATGACATATTTTTTTTCTAACTTAATTAGCGATCGACTGTAGGCTTATTTTTATGCATTACGTTGAAGAGAAGCCAATTAAGTATGGGGCATGTTTTCATTGTAAAAGTATCATGACCAAATGGAATTACCATGCGCTAATGACGGCTGCATTTTTATAGTTTGAAACCTTGATGCAATTAGATATTTTTATATCCCAGACATTTGCTAGTTAGAATACAAGAATTATGCAATAGCTGCGTCGACAAAATGCATGACACAATCGCCTTTGACTAATTTCATACTGGTTTTCAATTCACTAAAAAGGGGATCATGCATACCGCAACTGACGCAAGTTATTCTATAATGAGTAATTTTAATTTGTTTCTTTCGTCAGCTTTTTGTCTTCGGCAGCTTCAATTGACTTAGAATAATATTTTTCCATTAAAATATTAATCAACATAACTTTCTTTGCATCTATCAAACTGCAACAATAAAATTATTTAATGTATTTTCGAACGAAAGCAAATTACTTTGGAAGTTGTTTGCGGGGTCATTAAACACTACGTTTTGAAATATCGGTCATTTAATAAACTTTGTAAAAAGAAAATGTAATTTAATAATTCAAATCTAAAGGTTTCTAGAATGTTGAAATTTTGAAAATTAATTATAAATTTACATATAAATGTATTAAGTTAAAACATCGTTCTTAGTCTAATTAAGCAATAAATTTCCATACTATAATAATTATAATCCGGCTAGAAACTACTCAAAGATTTCTATCAGATTACACCCTGAAGAGATTCTCATCTATCCCACAAGAGAAGATAAAAGAAAAAAAAATTTTTCGCGATAAACATTTCTTTCGTCGCAGCACGTGCATATCAATCAAGCCGCGATCTCGCGAAGAAAGAAAAAAAGGGAAAAAAGTCGAATATCCGCGGACGCTGCATCCGAGGCCGCGCGTTCACCAAAGTAAGAAACCCGCGACCCACAGGCCGTCGCTCGGATTAAGGCGTCGGAGGAAGTTGCGCTGCCTCCCCGGGCCCGGCTTCTCGGTAGCTGGGCACGTTACGGACGACTCGCTCCCATCGGGGCGAACGGCCTTACGGCGGCGTGTACTTACGCGCGCCTCACCTCCTCCCGGCGAACCCATCCAGCCGATCGCCGATAAGGGACGCCCGTTTTTCCCGCGCGATGGATTCATTGTCTTCCTCTCCGCTGTACGCGAGGCTCGGCTTTTTTTGCCTGTCGCTCGCTTTGATTTCGCGGGATGTTTCGAGGCCTGCTATTGAATTTTCTTTTCTATCGATCGCCGCGATGTTTCATATTCAATTTTAGCAATTTTTTTGTTGCGTCTTTCGTTCTAGCGACGATGGATTTGGAGTGTATTGTTTGTTTTGCCAATGATACGCGCGCGATCTTTTGTAATTTTTTCGCGATTTCTCAAGTAGCGCGAAGTGGAAAAAGGGGATCGGTCGAGGTATTAAGTAAAAAAAGGATGATTCAATTTTTTGTTCGGATCTATTGTTGAACGGTTGGGTCATTATTTCACTCAAGGCGGAATAAATTAGTTACAATGAAAACGCGGTAATCATCGGTCGACAAAGAATCATACTTTATTTCAAAACGTGTGGTAACTTGAAAGGATTCCTTACACCTTTTTTTCTCGAGGAATCCAAAAGAAATTGTACTTTCTGCTTTATTGTGAATTTCGAGGAACCCAATCTGGCGGTTATCCACGCATGACTTGAGTTCAATAACATCCGAGCCGAATAGAAGCGAGCCACTTTATCTTCGATCAAGGACAGCCTAATTAATTCAGGCTCGATAAACCGATTTCTCATTAGTATGTTAAACACAGCCAAAGTTTGTTAGAGATAGGCTTGATACGTACAAAAGAATCGCAGCTACGAGGACGCGGCGTTATCTGTTTGCTTCTCAGGCGAACTTTAGGCGTCGCCAGCCAAGGTGCGTGCGTACCGAAATAAACGCCTAACGCGAGTACTAGGCTGTGAATTCAAATATTTTCCTTTAAGCAAACGCGATAAAACAATCGCAAACGGTTAAATCGTCGCGCCACCCCATCTGTGTAAACCTTCAAGGCTTTTTGCACGAATTCACGCCAATTTCACGTGACAATTATCAAAAAATCAGGCGTGTATGTTTTAACGATCGACTTAAAATACATCGCATTTTCCGCGAAGTCGTTATTAACTACCACTCCGCTGAACATAATGTATACTAATTTTTCGTTAAAATACACACACAAAGTCCTATTCTCTCTTATAGTGGAAAAAAGGTGCGCTGTTAACGACGCACGTGCGATCGTTACGTAAGCAACGAAAATAAATTCGATTCCTCCCGTGGAAAGTAGTAAATTTTGCTATAAACGAGAAAGCAGCAGCTTCTATAAATAAATTTCCCGAGAGGAATTCAGTTTGAAATCCCGCTCAACAAAAAGTCGAGGATAATTTATTAAAATGCCTCCTCTAATAAATATGAATTATAATTGATAAAAATTGCAACGGGTTTAACCGGTTGCGCGAGAGCAACCCTTACGCCGCATTCCACCGGCGCACGTAATCCAGAATATTAGAAATCTAATGCCATCGAATAAATCCCCGCGCGCCCGGAAGATTCGCTCGAAATTTTTCAATTAGTTGGTATGCTCCCGGTTGTAAAATAAAAATTGATTAGCTAAGGAGAATCGGTAGGGTTTCGCAAGGCGGCGGCGATCGTTAGGAAAAAAAGTTGCTCTTATTAATAGGTTCCTTATTGCGTTTTATGTAAGATAAGGATGAGCAACTTAGAAGCCCCGTTAGTTTCAGCGTCATTTATTTGCATTCGATTTTAACGACCGAGCCTAATAATCGCCATCTGAGCAAACCTTTACGGCTATCGGATGAATTATAACGGCCGGGCGGAACACGCGGTCGCCGCGTGCTCCCCGCATCGGCCGATACACCTAACTAATGATCCAATAAATTAAACGCTACGCACATCTCTTCTAATATACTTTTTCTTTATTTATTCCACAACTGATGCATTTTTTTAAACTTTGAAAATTAAGAAAAAAATTCATGATTCTCGTTTATGACTTTTGCCGTGCAATAAAATAACATTGAGTGTAATATCTTGAATTTTACTTGCAAGGCGTTTTATTCTTATTTTTTTAAATCAAGTAATAGCATTTAGTTTTTATTCTGAATAAATTTCGCTTTCTAAATCAACTTTTTTGCCTAAAAATTCAGTATACTTTTTGCTGAAGATGACTTTGCAACTCTATTAATGAACGAAGAAAATAAATTGATAAAATATTTTGTACATTTTAAATAATCACTTAATTTATTTATACTTGAAATGATTGAATTAATGGACTTTAATTTACATTACAGGCCGAGAGAGGAAAGATCCTCTGCCATGGTCCTGACCGTGACAGAGGACACTCCTGCGGACATGTTGGCTGGCAGCATGGAGCTGCTCGTGCAAATGCCCCGTGATCATCATGTACAGACGCAGAGGGTCACTGTCCAGCGGAGGTGATTATTATCTTGCGCTCGCTTTTTTTTTTTAACTAAACCAATTTGCGCTCGTTGCCGGCACCCAATTCTTTTTTCCTATCCTGTAGGAAGCAATTGCCATAGATTATAAAAGTACATCGCATTAACATACTTAACATACTTTATAAATTATAAATTCTAGTAAATTTTAGTATAATAAATTTCTCCGCAAACCAATGTGATTACTGCATCCGCGATTAGCGCGTAAATTATAGGACTGCTGAATAAAACGACTTCATTATAACGTTACACACAGTTGATATAGTAAAATAGTGCGATCGATAAATTCATTATCGTAAATATCGCGCGCCTTTTTATAAGGTCCGATAATTTCTATCTCAATTCCAATTTTGATTTACCGCCGATACCCGTGAGTATCCTCGGTCTCACGTGAACTATCCGAGAAATTTTAATTACAATAAATACTACACAAAAATGATGCTATCGATCGATCGACCAGGGACCGATGACCAGGCGAAGCCAATTAAAAACGTGTCAATACTTGTCAACATATCGATACCCTCGAAGTAAAACGAAAAAAAAGGAGAGAGAGAAGGTCCGAGCCCTCATTTGAATAAGTCACACGCGCCACCAGTCATTACCATCGCCGGCGAGCCGACCGAAGGCGGTGCGCTCGTTCGTTCGCGGGTGCAGAAAAATGGCTCTTATGAATATTAATCGGGCGAATCTGCGCTCGCGGGGCTCTGAGAGGAAAAGTCGCGCGGAGGATGAAAAAAAAATAGAGGAGCCGCCGAGCGTCGTCGCAATTACGAGCGCGCGCGCGGAACCTCATCGCGCTCGCGAATCTCGCCGCGACTCGTTACGGAATAATTGCGCGCGCACGTGAGTAGGAAGGGATTCGTTATACGCCGGGCCCCCGGTGCTTTTATTTCGTTCGACGGCGATAAAGCCCCTGGAATGCGCTGCCTCCCCCTTTTTTTATTTCATTAGGAGCGGGCGGGAGTTCCGCGGCGGCTGTGCGAACTTATGGTCGTTTATTTTAGAGGATGCACGTTTTAGAGGGTAATGTGGGAGCGGAAAAAACGAGATTCCTGCGGGATGGAAACGCACTTGTTACTTCGCAGGGTAGGTTTTTAATGTTTTTTTTCTATCCGCTCAACGGAACGAGCTGTGGGTTTATCGCGCTCTCCTTTCGTGACTTTATTATTATATATGTTTAGCTGGAAAAGCAAGATATTAAATCTATCGTCCGCGTAAAATGTTTTAAATTAATTGCATAATTTCATTACCTGTTCTTCTAGCTGATAAACATTTTTTTTCTGCGACTCCAGTTATTAATAATTTCATCAAACCTAATCAGTTAATTTACAATTTCGGTACATTTTTATCGATAAATGCATTCTATAAAAATGTCATATCAATTATACCTATCTTCTTGCGTAACTTGCGTTTTATTAATAAAAAACAGTCGTTAACAATCCATCGCGAATATAACACCTAAACGGTCGTAACAATAAGCCATAATAATTTCAATCAGTCTCACCGTTTACTTTTTATCAAATCCCAACGTTCCGCTCGTCCCCCCATTCCCCGCAGTGAAATTCAATTTGTTTAAACAACCTCCGCCGCTCGCCGTATAAAAAGTACCGATACGACGAAATAAAAAAAAAGGAACAACAGTGGAGTATCGGAGCCAAGCAAACCACATACTTTCTATAGCTCTCGGATGATTGGCCGGTGAAATTTACTCGAGCGCGGAAGGCTCGGCTCTCGATCGACGTTTCCTCCCGGCTTCTTGCGTCCCGCGATTTTTTTCCACGCAATTCTTTTTCGAACCCCCACTTGGCGCGAGATTTTCTCCTCCGATGAGCGAGACTGCGTCGCGGGGATGATGCGTCGGGTCCGGCTGTCAATTATCCATGGAAAGCCGCGGACGCCTTTTTGCCAGTACGTGACTTCCGAAGTTTTCCTCTCCTTTACCTCGATATCCACCGCGTGGATTTTTTCTTTCGTTACCGGCGCTCGATTTCCGCTATCATTACGTTCCTCCGATTTTTTCGTACCAAGGGGTATATAATAATCGCGTCGACTGCGTATGACATAATGACATTCCATTAGCGCGTGACACTTTAATACCTACCCGCGCGCACGAGCCTATTTTCAATCCCCGCGGTAATTGCGCGACCTTCCTCGCTCCGAAAATACTCCGCTCTTTAATTGTTTCCTCGGAGGAGGCAGCGGCATGCAAATATATTCGCGCGTACCCGTAATCGCCTTAACCTTTATACCCGGACGCGCACCGGGTATGTGCGAGTGTTTCTGCGCGCGCGGGGAGCGTCGCTAATTTCGAAAAGCCAAAACGAGCCGAGAGATGACGATTAGAGCGCGCACGCGAATGCCTTTCGAAATTCGCCCATTAGCGGGGCCGCTAGCGGAAACGCGGAATGAGGCGAGAGAGGCCGCGGCGGGGAAAGGGGCATATTTAGCGCGGTCACGTTTTTCGCCGCGGGATCTCGCCGCCGGTACGTATGTGTACATACGGAGATGTATATATGTACGCGCGTCGCGAAAACGTGCCGATGGCCCGCCGCCGCGGCACGTCCGATGACTATATGCACGCGGGCCGACGAGAGTTTCGCCGGACCTATTCTTTCGGTTTGTGTATGTACACTCGACTGTGGGAGGTCGTTTCGACTCTCTAGATCGATTTCCCGTTGAAGTATTTTTGGCTTCTTGAACTATTGATTTTAAGATTCACTAACGCCATTAATAAGTTAACATTTTTATGCAGTTTTATTCAGTTACACAATGTTCGTTGATTGAGTGATAAGAGATCGCGTAAATATTTCATAATTCTAAAAGCACATGAATTAAGATCGTACGATTTTTATAGATAAATTATAGATATGGTAAAGTCAAGTTTAAAAACAAATAACTTTTTATTTAAAAATGCTGCAGGAATTTTCTAAAATAAATACCTATTACCCGTGAAAACTAAGAATGATTTTTATTCACCTTTCATCAACAAAGAAAAGCCAGAAAACTAGATCTGACTAGAAAATTAGATTTACACTAAAGTATTCTGCAGATAAACCTAATGAAATTAAAAAAAATTTAATATCGTCAAATCTAATATCTAATCGAAAAAAAACGTAAAAATCAAATAATAAACGAACGAGGAAACAAAGGTACACGTAGCTCTCTCTCGAAAAAAAGTAAGACGAGCCGGAGAGACGCCGCCCAGCGATGCACATCCCGACGCGTTTATTATTCGCGCGGGCCGGCGGTGAGAGATATAGAGGTGTCGGGTAGATTAGAAATCCTCTCGGTGCAAGAGCCCGAGCTCGTTCATCGTCCGCGGGGATAGGAGGCGTACGATTTATCGCGCCGTTACTCAAAATTTTCGCCGCCGGCGGCGCTTCACTTCCGCGTGAATAACACCCTCCGGGCCTCCCACAAACAAGCACGCTCTTCGGGGCACGCTTCTTTTTCTTTCCCTCGAGGTGTACACAGCCGCCTCGTTGGATAATGAGATGGATGGCGGTGCATTGTTTTGTTTACGCGCCGATTTCACCCGCGGCCGGGATCGCTACGAGGACTTGGCGCCTGCTGCGACGTGGATTTTCGAGAAAATGAATTTCGAGTAATTTATGGCCTGCACAATGGGCTTATTACGTTTAACGCTGCGCAATTAACGTTTGGTGTATTTCACTTTCGATTGGCTGACCCGCACGTCTGTTTCTACTTAAAATTTGATGCGCGTCGTAAATTATCTTTATTTTCGTATGGGCGCGTTTTGAATGTTACAAAAACAAAAAATTTTTTATTCGCGCGACGATTCAATTATTTGCTTTCACCACAAGGATCCCCTTATCAGCTAAAGCGAAATGGACACGTCAAGAAAATATCAGCGAAAAGAAATCGCGATTAAGTAGCCGCTCCTCAAGCCCGTAAACACAGCCCTCCTCCAACGAAGAAGAGGATTTCATAAACCTCAAATCAGTAGCCTTTATCTCGCATAATTCTCCCGAATCCAGCGGTCGGTACATCCGCAATCGCTCCTTTCCATCTTCAGCGCGCGAATCCGCGTTTACGACCTTCACCGGAGTCCCGTTCGTCGTTCCTCTTTTTTTTTTTTTTTTTCTTTCTCGTATATACCCGCCCGTCGTCTAACGCTTATTAATGAGGCATTTTCGCGGTTCCCGCATTATTCATGAGCGCGTTGCGATTGTCGCCGCGCGATTTAAATAATCGCGCAGATTAGACGCGACAAACTGACTCTAATGCTTGTACCTCCGTTTCGCGGATTATTTATCGATTCCGCCGTTTTCGCGGGATTTATGACGCACGAGCCCGGGCTCGCGCCGCGCGTTCCCCATTCATCTGCCATGCGGCGACGACTTTGCGGAACGTCGCCCGTGGGAGGCCACGGGAAAATTTTTGGCATCGCTTTGTAATGGTCACATTTTTCGTGATCGGTGAAAATTTATGCTAAGCGTGTTTACAAGTACCTATGTTTTCACGATGATTTATCGCAATACGTCAGCATAAAATAATTATAGTTATCTTTTTACACTAAATTTACTTTTCAACTGCATTATGACATGCCTTGTTTTATTTCCAAATAATTACTATTTACGCAACAATTACTGTAGATTTTTAAAAATTGTTCTATTTTAATAATGGTATCCGATTTATGATCTACTAGTTAGGAAATAAAAATTTTTTTACGAAAAAGAAACCAGCTATTTTAAAATTTAATTTTAATCATTTACCATTCTATGTAATTGCAGAATTTTTAGCCCGTATAATTAATAATGAATCAATTACAAAAAAAAGACTCCAACGAATTGCCACCCTAGAGATATTTCTGGCCCACACTCACAATAGCATGCAACCCTATACCAAAAAGACCAGTGCAAAGAGAAATTCTCTTGAAATTCTCAATCCGGACGCTCGTCTGTTGCAGCACGCCGATGATGGATCTGCTCGTGCAGATCGCCACCGCGCACAAATTGGCGGCCTCGAGCTACACGCTGCAGGCGATCGGCGAGCGGGGCCTCGTTCTGCCCCATCAGCCTAACACGCCGATCGGCGCCCTCGACGCTCTCCAGGTGAGTTTTCCATCTCTGCTCATGCCCCCCCACCCTCCCGCCCCTCGTTCTCTTCATTTTTCTCCCGCGGCGCCGTGGATGGATCGACCGAGGTGTCGGTGCGCTCATTATTTGCTCCTTTTCGTTTGACGCGCGATCGCTCCGATTTTTCCGATTTTAATGACGTACCCCGCGTCTGGGCGGAGGCCGCGCTCGAGATAAGCGAGGTGTGGGTAATTGTACGTCGGTGATAAACTGGGGGCTTGATGACATGATTTTTTTTGCTGCGAGGATAAGTAAAATTAATTTGAATAATTTTAAATGCGCAGAGTTTTTTTTTATACGAATATAAGGAAAAAATTACGTGGGTGTTGTTTTCAATCTGATCGGTTTCAATTTTACGTTTGCAGAATGTAACCGGTAAATTAAAAAAAATCATAATTGAAGCTTACGCGGTCTCAGCGCTTTAATAAATATTTTATAAGAATTACATAAAATATCAACGCTCGTACCGTCTAATTAATTTTATTCCCTTCCATTCCGCCGATGCGGACCCCACCGAGTCGTAAAATCTCCTGGTTATTTCATTTAAGCAGTCCGCCTCTGCCGCGGTACTTTTTATCAAATTATCTTTTTATCGCCGACGCCGTGTATAATTAAGTCCGAAGAATGAAATAAAATGCAGATCGCCCGGCAAACAAAACCTCCGTCCAATTACAAAAATGATACGATGTCATCCAACCCGGCGCAAAACCTCTCAATTATCGTAATCCCCGGTCCACCAACTAGCCGTGCATCCGACCAACAAAAAAAAAAGGGAAGAAACGCGGGAGAAAATTCCGTTCGATCCTACGCTTTGTAATTTGCAATATTCCCTGCGCCGAAGGAACGACCGCGCGGGGGGGCAGTGCCCCGTAAACAAAAGCAAAAGCAAAGCGCGATGCTCGGGAATCCGCTTTCCTCGCTCGCCCCACCCGAGGGGCTAAAAAATCGCTGCCGCGCCGAGCCGGGAAATGAGGAGGGGGGGATGGGGATGGACGCGGAGGCCCCCGGGCGACACGCCCCTGCGCCGACGGGAGATAAGGCGTCGGCGACGATAATTTCGCGATCGATCGCGCGCCTTCTTGTCCGCGGTGCGAGCGGCAGCCGATCTCGCTGCTGTACCGTTAACGCCCGCGACGACGGAAAAATTCGAACGCCTCGCCATAAGCTCTCAGTCGTTTGGATGCTCCGCGCTCTCTATTTTGCCATCGGATTTATATTCCTTCGAGGAATCACGGCTCCTCGAACGCTGAGGGTTGGAGTTTACTGGAATCCTTGTGAATGTGTAATTTCGCGGAGTACAATTACTAGTTTTTTTTTTTAAAGTAGTTTGTTGCATTTTTTTCGTACTTTTTTTTATTTTAAATTAAAACCGTACCTACAGCTCTATCTGCAGGTAGAATATTAAAAAACAATCGGAATGTATTTTTGCTTCTTTTCACTTTACTTTTAATTTGATTTTAATTTAATGATACATTATCCAGAATAGTGTGACTGTATATATAGTGTAAAGCCTCATACAACTTCAACTTGCACTATTTTGGTTAATATAATTATTAACTTCAATACAAAACATATACGCGTTATTTTCAATATTCTTTCAAACAAATAGATCATAGATTTAAAAAAAATTATTCATGATTTTCCTTACGGTATGAAGATTCAAATCTTCTTTCGTAACGTTAAAATTTAAACATTAGTCGTATTCCAATTCTGCATTTTTTTGAAACTAAAAACGCCACGCTTAACTTTCTTTAATTAAAATAAATTAAATTAAATTAAATTTAAATTAAATTTAATTAAATGAAAATCTAAAAATTAAATGAATCATAGTTTCTCTACCTAAATTTATTAACTTCACCGTTGACACTATCAGAATTACGTGCGCAATATCAAATTACGCCACGATAATTTCCACCGTTGCAGATATACGAACGGCTTTGTTCTCATGCAGCGCACACCTCGAGCGATATCCTTCGTCGTCCCGATAAAATCTTCCGGTCCGGCAGATCCGAGGCGCGTCTTTTTGCCGGGGATTTAGAGAAAGCCGCGATCGCTTCTTGCGCGACTGTCGCGTAAAAGCGCCGTTCCGTCGAATTCGAAAAATTCCCGCCCCTTTTTTTTTTATTCCCGCGCGACGTTACGTCGTCGTCGTCGCCGATTGTCTTCGCGCCTCTCCGGGTGAAAGCACAAGAAAGCGACGGGGTATCGACAAAAATCGGGCGTTTAGCCGACGGAGACTGATTTATCGTGATTTTACGATGCTTGGCCGGGTGAATCCTCGAGTGACTCCGGGGTAAAAATGTGTCGGCCGCGGAAAATTACGGGTATTAGGCGATGGGAAAAAACAGGTGGAGGCGTTAAAAAGCGCACTTTCGTAGTTCTGCTTTTAAAATTGCCGGTTTTCTCTCGTAAATTTCAAGTATTAAGCAGATGCTTTTTACGCACTTTTATATGCTCGTCGAATCTGTTATTTATGCATTAAACATTTTTATCAATATATCCGATAGTTTATTAAGAGAATTCGTTGTCTTGCGTTCACTACAAAACGTACATATTTTCAAATTAGTCACGTACAGCATTTTTGTTCTTAAATTTTCTCAATGTTTATTTCAATCGATGATTCATGTCACAATTCATAAAGATATAGCTAATCTTGATTTATTTACAACTTTCGAAAAATTCCGTATCTCCACCCCCGTAAAAGTTCTGCAAAAATCGCTTATCCGTATCTATTCGAATTTTTTCAAATTGCCCTCGTCCTTTAAAAAAAAAGCGCGTCAGCTTCGATCCGAGCAACGAGATGTATGGTTGTCGAGTGACTGGGCGCAAACTCCTGCACCGCGGGGGATATTACGGCGCGCGGAAGCGACCGTTAGCGCGCCGATTGAGTCGTTCGTAACGCTCCACTTTTGTCATTTGCGCGCCCGCTTTGCATTGCGTTCATACTCATTCCTTTTTTTTCATTTCTCCACGCAGGTAAAATTGCTGCCGAAGCAGGGGACTTTCCTGCCGCGCAAGAGCCGACAGACTAATCAGCCCTTCGAAACGACTTTCAGATTACAGGTAAAAGATCTCGTATATCTCCGAGCTATGACTTTCGTAATGTTTCCTTCGAGACTGGCCATTTTTTTTCACTTCGTTTTCCGATGCATGCGACTGATATTTTCCACGGTTTTATGCCGCGGCGCAGTGCATAATTCTTTGAGGAAAAATTGTTGCGTGTGTTGAATTCGAAATATTTTTAATTTACTTCGCTCTGTTTATTACCTTTTATTTTTTAACATAATTTCATGTAAAAATGCGAAGTACGCGAGAAAGAAAAGGAATGATTTTGTTATTCCGAATGTTTTTTTTTTACATAACGTTAAAAATAGTAATTTAAAAAACTTACAGTAATATTTTTCATTTGAAATGAACTTTTACTCTCGGAGTAAAAAACGAACTCCTAGAAACACAAATAACTCAAAAGCCGAGAAAAAAAAACCGGAAACTCGTTTTACATCTGTGCCGTCCAACCGCAGACTTTCCTCTCTCTCACCAATAAACAGCAATGACACGTGTGTATTCTTCCTTAGGTGCACCTGCCGAGGAATCAGCTGTACGTCTCGCGGGTGAGTCCGAAAACGAACCTGGGTGAAATCCTGGACGAAGTGTGCCGCGAGAAGAATCTGGACCGGAATAAGTACGAGCTTCGACACCCAGGTGAGACTCGTCATTGGCCAGGCGAGAGAGATGCACTGCACTTGCGGAGCGCCGATTATTGTTAATTAATAAGGCGAGGAAGGAGGCGCCCGAGCCTCGATTATCGCTAATGGGATACAACCGCCACTACAAAAGGCCTTTCTCTCCCGCGCGCGCGTCCGCCTTTTTTCCGCGCCTCGCCGTTTCGGCCGCCGCCGCAAGCCGCGACGTGCTATTACCCGATACGCGCGCATAATTGGAAAGGCCTGAGATGCGCTCGCCACTCGCTCGGGAAAATAAGACTGATGTTTCCGAGTTGCGGTAATTATACTGGCTGTTTTGCCTTTTTCACCCGCGATTTTCTCAGGGATTGCCTTTCTTAACGCCTAGGATAAATATCAAAAGCAAACTTTAATCTTCAATGTGAATAAATAATATATTTAGTCTAAATAATATTTTAAATATGATGTTTATAGAGATTGAAATTTTCCTTATAAAATTCAGTAATTGTTATATTTTTCTCATTATAATTATTTCAAGTTATAGGTATATTGTACTTTTCTTTTTTTTTTTTAGACAATTAAATGCAAATGAATCTATCATTTTGAAATATTTTTATGTAAAATTTAGAAAAACTTTTGAATGTCTAAGAAATAAAAAATGCAATATTTTCCCGATAGTTTATTTTACTATAAATGATGCTAAAATTTATAAATGAAATAATAACATAAGAAGAAACTCGAATCAATATTTCGTTTCGAAATTATCACTTTTTATTAAAAACGAATCGATTCTTC
>JAXIUT010000001.1:25705152-25733611 GCA_035586675.1 Eurytoma californica | reverse complement strand
CTAAGAAATAAAAAATGCAATATTTTCCCGATAGTTTATTTTACTATAAATGATGCTAAAATTTATAAATGAAATAAATAAATTATTTACACTTTCTGTAGTAATAACATAAGAAGAAACTCGAATCAATATTTCGTTTCGAAATTATCACTTTTTATTAAAAACGAATCGATTCTTCAGTCCATCGATCAAAATACAGAATTAAAGCAACCCGAACCACCAGTTCAACTAATTAAATATAAACCCCCCAAAAAAAGTGAGCCGCGCATTGCCCAATGGAGTAATTCATCAATGACACTAACGGAGCGAAAAAAGCCGTCAAATTAAGCCGAGCCACCGGTTTCGCGGCGAAACTAATGGGGCATTCCCGGCGCGTAGACGCCCGTTGTATATACGTTCACGTACACCCGAGCGGGCGGCGTCGCAATCGGTTTTTCGCGAAAGGACCGGCTTCGAAAATTCGCTCGCCTCTGAGATGCAGCTATACTTACGGCGTGTACGCGAGGGGCATTTCGCAAGAGCGCGGCGGCTGCGCGTTCCGCAACCCCGCGTGCGCGCAACGGCGAAATTGCCTCGGCGCGTAAGTCGACGCGCGCGAGACGCCGCGGGATCCGTTGATGAGAATCTGGCGAGGCTGCTGCGCTGCTGATGACTGTCAAAATAACGTGAATTAATAACACAGTGGATGGATTCGTTTCTTATCTTGATTGGTTAAGTTGAGTTTTGTGGATATTAAATGTGTAACTGAGTAGGAGTTTAATTTATTATAATTTGTTGAACAAATCGTGTGATTGTTTTCCGTAATGCGAGTTTATGGAATACAATAAAATAGAATGGTGGTTTTCCGTTAATTTCAATATTTAAACATTTTAAGTCGGTAATTTTTACATTCAAGATATATTAATCTTTAGTGACTTCACTGTCAAATTGATAAAAAAATTAGTAACATTGAAAAGTAAAATGCAATCTATAATATAAGAATAATAACAATCATACTAGTAATCTAAAAATGAATAAATGATATAAAAACATAAAAATATTTACGTCGAAATAAGATAAGATTTCATATAAAAATGATGTTGTATAACCCAGGTTATTAAAGAAAAAGCATAAAAGTTTACGATGTTTCTGTAATAACTTGGTTTATTGTTCTTTTGTAATTTCGTCATGGTTAAATATATTTGCTATTGTTTTGCGAAAATTCGATTTGCTTAATTCAAATTAGGAAAATTTTGTCTTGCGATTTGCTAGATGACCGTGCGTTTATTTTCAATTCCACCTTCATCATTATCTCAGATTTATTTTAAAAAATTGCTAACTAGCAGTGTAAATCAATTTTAAACACAAAATTTCCATATTACTACCATAATTCATCAAGAATACGTAACTACAATTTATACAAGATATAATTGAAAATGTCGCTTTCGCCTTAATGCATTTTTGATTCACACAAAATTGCCGAATGTCGCAAAACTACCATCCAATAGCGTCTACACTATATAAAAAAAAAAATATCTCCGCTCAATAATCTTTCGTAATGTCAGTAATAACGCAAAAAAATGCATGCGAACGAACAATTTAAAATTAATCTCTCAAAATTGTACTCGCAATTTTCCGAGCCAGGTGATTTGTTTACGCCGTCGCCTTAAAAGCAGAAAACCGCGGTGCAGCCTTTTTCCACGGGAGCCAAGTTGCGCCAGCAATTCTTGTACAATATCCTTGTATCCCGCTAATTAAAGGTGGATCGCGTACAGCCGAGAAAATTAATCGGGCCGAAGAAGCGTCATAATTAAGGGCTAATGGTTTTATCTGTCGCGGGCAGACTTGACTCCGCGCTTATCGTTCGTTATACTGCGAGAAGTCGCTCGCGCACATTTGCGTCAGTATTTCGCCTTTCTATAAAAGTATTTTACTCGGATGCCGCTGCAATTGCAAAAGAAACCTTATTTAATGTGGGTTATAATTACCTGCGCACGTGATACTTTATTTTCCGAAGTTTTTCGAGTAATTTCTTTAGTTGATTAATATAATTTTCAAATTGTAATTGAAATCAAAAGTAATGTTAGATGAATTTTTCGATGTACATTTATTGAAATAAATATACAATTTTTTTGGAAAGATGATCAGATCTTTTAAAAGGTTTCTGGATTTACGAAATTAACATACCCTAATTGAAGTGGCTGCGAAAAATTTAAGTATCATGAATCTTCGGCGTTAGAAGGCGACTCGGCGCAACTCGCGAAACTCTCGGAAGCCGATAGGATCTTGAGTGATCCCAGCCGCGCGGACAACTGTTTAACGTCGGCTCAACAAGTGCGCCAAGCATACTGGAACGCAAACCGTAGGCTTGACAAAATTCTTCGAACCTACCTAACGATTGACGCTGACGTTTATTAATGGGGAGTTTCTAAGCGATGAACGGTTTACCTACTCGACGTAAATCTTCGGTAGAATTAGTTTAAAAAATAAAATAATTTAAGAAAGAATTTTTTAAACAATGCCGAAAGTTAGGCAAGAGCCATTTGGATATCTACCAATCGTTAATTAAAATAAATATTTGTATAAATAGGTGAGTGTGGACGCACACACAAGAACTAGTTACACAAAGATTTATTTAAAGTTTTTTAATGCTCTATCTCCATTAGTACTGTAATGTAAAACAAGAAAATTTGTTATAAAACATACATATTTACAGAATTTTATAGAACAGATTAGATAAGACTTAACTGATCTTTATGTTTTATATTAGAAAAATTGTTTACATTGTTATTTTTTTATTTTGTTAACAAGAAATTTAAGAAGTCCCGACACGAACGTCAGGCTATTCATTCGAAAAAAAATTACTCTACAGTAAACAAAATATTTTCCGATGTATAATCGTGAGCTCCTCAAAGAATCATTATTATTCTCCTTCTCACCTCCCCCAGGTGAAAACAAAAACAAGAGGACGTCGCGCGTGTCTTCCGAGTCCGGCGCGCGAGGCGGGGCTTCGGAAGCCCTAGGCGGGCTCGTCGCGCGCGTTTTCCCCTCGTCCGTCGTGGCGGCGCGTTCCCACGCACTTACACGCGAAGCTACCCGCTGTATAAGACTCGAGAGCTACGGCCGATAGGCAGCGCGGATAAGCCGGCGGGCGCGCAGCTACTGGCGTCCCTTTTCTTTTCGGCGGATCGGGGCGTGCGCGCAATGCCGCGCTTAATTAGCTTAACGAGCTGGAATGCGGGGAAAAAAGAGGCTGGGTTTTGACTAATTAATCGATCGGCACGCGGGAAAAATCGCGAGGTGTTTGTCGCTCGCGCGAGAAGGACACCGAGCGGTAAGATCGTCCGTTTTGCAATGGGATCGGGTATTGCCGTGCCGCTTGACCCGGCCATTGTTTTGCTATCAGGTGGAAGGAGCGCGCGGCTTGTAAATTGGTTGTAAAGTGAATTTCGATTATGTAATGAGCAGGTTTACGCGAGGCACTTGCATTCGAACGATTATTTAGGATATTTCACGTGGGTAAATTTAATTTTAGTTGCGTGTTAAAGTATGTGAATGAGGCGTTATTTTATACGATTACGACTAATTTAGCGATGATTTGGTACTGTATTCATTGAAGTTCTTTTTCAATTACGAGGCATAAATTTCATATTGCTTACCAGTAAGATGAAAGTACTGTGACTGATAATATTTATTATTTAATAGAATTTATTTTTTCACTGCAGGTAATTGATATTAAAACGGCCTGTTAAGCTATACGCATAAATGTGGATGTATTTTAATGAATGTAATCTTGCTTACAAAAACAAGTTACACGAAGATAATAATTTTATGTCAGAGATAAAAGAAACCAAGGAAAATATATTTATCATAAATTATTTTAAACGTAATAAGCTATATGACTAATCCAAGCAAGTGTGGTAGTGCTAGTAATAGACAGATAGTGGTATCATTTTTTGTTTGAAAAAACCTTTGTCAATTACGGGGGGTATCTTTTCGAGCATCCGTAAAAATAGTATGTAACAAGGGCGCAAGTTGATTCGACCTCATCGTTACAGGTCGAGTCGGTGATTACTTACTTTGCGCTCTAATTGCGTAATGTACATTTTTGTTGCAGTTGCACTTTTCAAAAAAATTAAAATACTATTTGTTTTTCATTTCGCACGCAACTAACGAAAAAAAATTTTATTTGCAGCTCACCTCGCGGAAACGCTGGACCTGTCGTTGAGCCTGCAGGACTATCACCTGCAGGAGGTGACGCTGTGCGCGCGCCAGCAGGGCCGGGCCATGCTGGGCTCGGCGCTGAGCAGCCAGGACATCATGGCGCTGCAGCGCCAGGAGGAGTGCCGCCGGCAGCAGTCGCGCCACCAATCGGTCTTCGGCTTCATGTTCAAGAAGTCAAAGGAGAGCTCGAGCCTGAGCATCGACAGCATCGGCAACCGCAGCGTATCCCCGGCGCGCAGCGACGAGACCGCTAGGAGCTCCAGTCCGCAGCAGCACCAGTTGCAGCAACAGCAGAGACAGACACAGCCACTCGCGGCGCCTCCGAGGCCACTCAGGAAGCGTAGACCCGCGCCCAAGCCTCCCACGCAGCAGGCCAATTCACAAAATCAAGTTTGTTTTGATTTTTTTTACAGAACAGTTGAACGCGCTGTTACTGCACTGTGTTTGAAATTTAATGTAAATGTGCTAGAAGCAATTAACGTAAAAAAAAAACAATGAAGACGCAAAGTTTTATATTACTCGTGACTTAACTTTTATTTAGTTTGAGATTAAATTTACAGCGATTCCATTCGAGTAATGCAGTTTACTTTAAATTACGAAGGTTATTAAATTTCAAGAACAAGTGTAGTTCAAAATTAAAATTCATGTTTTTCTTAGCCCTGTGCATTGCTTTTTTAATTATTCATTAAAAAATGTGCTTGAAAATTACCTGCTATCATTAGTATAAAAAATGCTTAAATCGTGAAGGAATTCACTTAATACTTTTTATCGTTGTTTTCAAATATTTAAAATTACAAGTTATGCATACCTCATAAATACTTTGAATAAAGTAATTTTTCTCTTTCTGTATTGTACGTATTAATTCGTTTTAAAAACTTCGCAATACGTGTTTAAAAAAAATATGCAATTATAATACATTTATCCTCAATTGCATTTCGTTCAAATTAGCCTGATTAATACTAATGGCACTGGTACCATTCAGAAAGCAGGAAAGAAAGGCTTAATAACAACCCATGTTTACCATTTATCATTCCAAACAAATTCTGTCGATTGCCCACTTCGAGTCAACGAGTTACAAAATCATCGCAAGCTCTCTTCAAAATTGCACAATACCGATAAACTAACTTTCTCGATTTTCTTGCAGCAGACGACAGTGACGAGGTCGGACTCGAAGGCGACGAGCGAGAACGGTGGCAACGCAGCGACGACGCCGACCGCGGACAAGGATAAGATAGTCATCAGCCACAGCCGTAACAGCAGCGACAGTTCCGGATACCACGAAGCTTCGGTACTCAGCGATAACCCGGACAACGGAGCTGGTCAGCGTATGCCCGAGACACTACCGCGGCGCGGACGCATGCAGGGCATCCTCGAAGCGCCTAGGAAACTTGTACACACCTCCCAAGCTAGCAAGAGCCTTGGCAATCTGGCCATTGCATCCAACAACGGCGGTACTCTCAGTCGTGGCATCAGCAACACATCGCTTAGCTCCGCCGGTTAGTTACTTGAAACTTTTATTTACTTGAGACGTTTCTAGATAAAATTCTTTTGCTGCAATTTATTTTTATTTCATTATTTTTATTTATTTTTTGTATTTTTATTTCTGCTGCTCTATAAGAATCTGGATCAAGTAAGTTGTAGTAACACCTGGTTTAATCTACTATTATTAGCAGAAAATTGAACTTTAATTTTATATGCATCTACCACGTTTATGTAAGAAATGAGTTACAGTGTACTATAATATTTTATTTTCACAGGTCAACGAAAGAAACGAGCGGCGCCACCACCACCGATGGCCCGACCACTGCCTTCAGCCATCTCGACTCAGGGTTTAGAACGCATTGTAGATTCGGACGAATCGCTAACGTCGGATATGGATCTATCGAAACCGTCATCGGACATCGACGCCGCGGCTACAGGCAGTAGCAAGGCGAGCTCGGATATCGGCTGTCACGTCCGCCCGATAGTTGAACAGCCGGAAATCGTCATTGCTGCTGTTGCCGAACCCGTAGAATCCGCTAGAGTAGTTAAGAAAGGTAAGCTAGTTTTTAGCAGTAGCTGCGACTCCCCTAGAGCGCCCGAGTCTGCTTTCCAGCCGTACAAAACTTCATCGTACCGCGCGAAGCGCACCTCTGGTCTACCACGGATCCTGCAGAAGTCGAATAGTGTGGCTGTAAGACCACCGGTTGGCGGAGCGGTTTTCGATTGCAGAAAAGGCAGTGTACGTCAGAGCAAGAAAATCCTGGTGAAGGTGCCGACTGTCACGAATCTCAATTTGAATTTGGAGCCAGAGTGTGGATTGTTAGAAAGCAGATACAGTCCAACACGCAACCACTTAGGTAGTTACCTGTGTGAGGAGAGATGCAAATTTCGCCGGCACCTGTCGCACAGTATGAGTTTCCAAAATGGCAAGGAATCCAGAGTGGAGCTGCATAGTTCGCGCAGTTTCTGCATGGCCAGACGTCCAATACCACCGAGACTAGGAGATTACAGTCTTGTAGGTTGCCACGACGGTCTTATCAGCTCTAGTATTGATTTAGACGATTCGCTGGACGAGGATTTATCGCCGCCACCTCTTAGTAATCTGCACATATTCGCCATTTCCACCAAACCGGAAGACATACAACTGGCACCAATGGAAGAATCTATTCCCGGAGATATAGATAAATTGCCCTCGTTACCGATTATTGATCGAAATGAAAGAAAGGTGGATGATGTGAAGCTAAGCATTCTAGAACCACCGCCACCCGGGCTGGTCAGTCGCGAGGAATCTAATCAGAATTGGAACAGATTTTTATTGAATTTAAATTCGATTCTGGAAAGCAGAGCCGGAGAATTCGTTTAAGACAATATTTATTTATTATTTTTTTATTGATTTCTCTAATATGTTGCAGCTTTAGTGATTAACGTAGTTTTATTTTTTATTAATAAAAATGTTACATTCAGGTCACAAATTAATACTGATAAAAAACGTTTAATGTGCTGAAGTTTTTTTAAAATAGCTCAGTTTTTTATACTTTATTTTTAATATAAATAATTAATGTGATATTCTAAAATGTGCATTTACAATTACAATATTTTGAATATTTGTTGTTTTGTTAATTACTTTAAAAATTGCTCAGTATTTAATTTTGCATGATACTTTTCTTATTTGAAAAGACTCAATTTTTAATTTATATATATTTAACAATTTTGCTTTATTTTTAACTGCTTCTAAAATTAAACCTAAGTAATAATATTATTATTTAAGCTTGCCATACGATAATTATTGTAAATAGGATAATAACTATTGCTTTACCAAAAGGTGTGTGAGTACTATCTTTCATAGAAAATATAAATTAGTCTGCTTTATTTGTATTGCAATTCTCACAGCTTATTAATTACTTCTCTCACCTATACTTTGTAAAATCTTATAATTTATTTAACCACGTACGCACTTTTAAATCAGGAATGAACACTCATCCGTAAAATAACCCTTACTTAATTTATTGCATAAAAAAGCACTTGAATTACAACGCACTTTAATTTAAAGTATAATAGCACTGTATAAACAAAATGCAATTTCTACGCTTATTCAATCCTGGAACTGTTCATCCCTGAAGGATAAAAACTTCGAAGCCAATGACTTTTAACCCTGTAGAACCATCCTTTAAAAAATAACCGCAGATCCTCCACCGCCCGTGCCAAAGCCGCGCAAAGTGCTCGCGCAAGTAGACGCGAGTAGAGTCCCGAGTACTAGCAGCAGTAGCGACGTCGGAACGAGTTTTGGTCTGCCGAGCTTGACGGAGGACGAACGCGAGGAGATAGCCTTGGCGATCGACTCGATCGTTGAAGCAGCTCGCGGACACTCCGAGCTCAGCTCTGAAAGCGACGACACCGAGCGCAGAGATGATGTCTTCATCGACGCCGAATCCAGCATCGAAAAGATCGATGAGATCGTTGAGGTACCTGAAGGATTTAGAGACGAGGATGTCAGCGTAAAGTCTCTGGAGGTTCCAAAGGAAATCGAAGAAAAAGAAGATTTGCATGTTACTCTTGATAGCTTTAAATCCGGTGAAGTCGAAATTGTGAGTGTGCAAAAATCTGAAGAACATAAAGAAAGAGAAAAACCTGAAGAATCACGGAAATTGGTAGAAAAATCTGCAGAGGAACTAAAGGTTATGCAAAAATCGGAAGAAGAAAGAAAACTCGCTGAAAAATCTAAAGAGGTACAAAAGATCGCAGAAAAATCTGCAGAGGAACTAAAGGTTATAGAAAAATCTGAAGAAGAAAGAAAACTCGCTGAAAAATCTAAAGAGGTACAAAAGATCGCAGAAAAATCTGAAGCGGTACAAACAATCGCATTCGAACCGAAGGTTACCGTAAAATCGGAAGATAAACAGAAGGTCGTAGAAAAATGTCAGGATGACTCTTCAACACCGGAGAACACGGAAGCCTCATGCAAGCGAGAAACGGATCAAGCCGCGCCGAGGGAAGCCGCGACCACAGACGCGGTGAGCGAGAAGGAGGTGACATTCGAGCTGGGCGTCGACGACGTCGAATACGACGGTTCGGCGAAGCGACTGTCCTGTGCGGTGATATCGACGATACCGAAGTGCGACCACCTGACCGACGGTGACTTTGTCGGATCACCGGAACCAGTAAGGAAGCGTGGCAAGATCCTGAGGAGCCAGTCGGAGATGAGCCACTTCGAGTTCGGACCGGTGGAGAAACATGCGCGCCACCTGACCTCCAATGGCGAGGCCTTCACCTTCGCCCTCAATCCGAATCTCGGGGCCGACGCCACCAGAAGGATCGAGGCTTCGATCGCGGCCTCAGGTGCACCTCGTCTCGCCGCCCCCACCACCTCACCTCACCTCCTCTTATGCCATTCACCTGTTTCGTTCGCTGTACTGGAGAATGGAATATATTTTAATTTTTGCTTAAGTATTGATTGAAATTCAGCATCTTCGATTAGTTGAATCTCGATTGTTTTTTTAATTTATGTGCAAAAACATTTTAAGATAGAATAGATAAATGTTTAATTTTCATTTTATTTTACTTTTTGCATATTATTATTCATTCATTATCCTTCTTTTTCAAAGTTATGAAGTTTTTAAGCTATAAATTTAAGATAATTGATGATTAATTACTGATGAAATTATTTTCGTGCATCATTTAGAAGTATGAGAATTTATTGGTCGTGAAAATTAGCAAATTAAAAAATTATTTCATAAATTTGCTTTCTCTTTAATGATCAGGTTCCTCAACCGTACTTTATCGTTCAAGTCGAAGGTTAATTACTTAATATTTACTTAAAAATTGAAGACTATTCCTTAGTACTTAGTGCAGCAGTTCATTTCCATTCACTTTCCACCCATTATTCTGTCTCACAATGTAGATATTAGTATTACTTACGAGTAAGGTTTTAAGGTTGTCTCCTTTAGGGCAAATTGCATGATCCTCTCTGTTTTAGTATACATTATTGATCGGGTTTATGAAATGAAAAAAAAAATGTACATAAAAATATTGGTATTTATTATGAATTGGGAAAAACGCTGGTATTGGAATTCTATTTATATTTTGCTCTCAATGCACGTATAAACATTTCTTGCATTTTATTTTTTCTACTAATCTGTGGTGATGGACTTTCTTTTCTTGGTTGATTTATTTACTGCATTGTAAGTAGTCGTGTTTCAAATTTATAATATTTGTTTTTATTTATAGTATAAACAGTATGATATTATTGTAGTAAAGTGTGTGAATGTAATTGTAAGGAGTGCTTGTCTGATATTTTACATTTCTATAATAAAAATATATAAGTAATTTTGTAGATATATAAATGAAGTATATATTAATGTTCACCAAATTTCCCAATACTGACGGATTTCCCCATTCTAAATTATTCTACGAGCTCCATATAGACACCTTAAAATTTTTGCTGAAAAACGATCATACCATACGACTCAAACTTCGTTCCATGATTTTATGGAGATTTCAGAGTAACATCCATGAAAAAAACATTTTCAAACACATATTTTTAAATCCATCTCAGGTTACATTTGAATTTTCTTTAAAAAAATTTATCGATTTCAATTTTATTCATAGAATTCATTCGCAGAGATTCATTAAAAAAAAGTTTGTTACCTACGAAATATCCATAGCGAACGCATAAACCATAAGTCATCCGATTGCACATCGCAACTTTTATATTAACCATGGAACCCCGAACGTCGCAGGTAAAGGAGCGCCAACGGACACGGACATTCTTTTGCAGAAGGTCTCGGACACACTGTCACACTCGCTTACGCCGGCCTCACCGCCGCCCACACCCGAGGACTCGAGCCTCGAGCCACCGAGCTTCGCCACTCTGCCCAGCGACTTCGACACGATCAAGGGTCAGCCTCTAGCTAAGATCACGAGCAGTGTCGAAGGTACGTCCGTGCGATTTAGTGAACTTGACGTGATTGATGGTCGTGCGTTATTGAAACTTTTTATGCAGTGAGTGATTTGGATCGTTCGGTTAAAATAGGTATAACATTTTTTTGAAAAAATTATCTTCTTTGTTTTTAATTGATTCACTGATGATAATTTTTTTATTAATAGCCACGATTAGTAATTTCTTAATACAAGCTTTTTTTACCTTTTTTGCATTTTATCTTACAATAGAAAATAAGCGCGAAAGTAAAAAATCACTGACAAGGTAATTAATAGCCTCGATTTGCAATTTCCTAATACTTTTTATCTACCATAGCACATTAGCGCAGAAACGAAAGGTGTACAACATATGTAAATAATTTTTCGCAATTTTGAAGCTGTAATATTTCTTTAATCGTTCTGTTTTTTAATATGCTTTATATCTATTACAATATATACACAATTACAGAGTCTTGATTAAATTACTGTTTTACCAAATTTTTTAATACAGAAGCGTTGTACTAAACTATCAATTATAAACTAGCAATTAAAGCAATTTACAAAATTTGAATTCAAATTGGCACCAATCCATACTGAAAACCGTGATCTCATTAAAAAGCGGACCACAACCAAATTTGGCCAGTCGTAATATTTAATTATAAAATTAAATGACAAGGTCATTAAGCTCTCTAAAAAATACCGCTTGACTTCACAAAATTATACATTCAATTTTCACTATTAGATTATTTGCGTCTCATCGACTCGATTGAAAAACAAAGAAATGAATTTTACTCGATCATCTAGTGCGCGTCACTTCGCACCCACCTTACCTCTGTTCCGATCAATCGTCGTACAATTTTGCCGGTCCAAAACAATCGGCGCCCGTTTGCGAGCTCGCACGCGCGCGACCAAATACAGCTAGACGCCTCATCCATTATTCACGAGTCGGTAAAAATTTTTTTTAGAAAGCGCGAAGGCCAAGAGAGTCGCGGAGGAAGACGCGGAGGTGACGTCGGCCAACAACTTGACGATCGGCTCGACCAACCAGCAGGACACCAGCGACTACGTGTCGGCCAGTGGCGAGGACCTGTCGATCGGCGACTGGGAGTACCAGATACCCGCGCCGCCAAGCGAGTTCCGCGACCACGACGACGACGCGGTTGAGCAGGCCAGCGAGAAAAAAGAACCTACAGGTATACTTGTAACTATTCGCGATTTATTTCGCTTGAAATGTTATAGAATTAGTCAAATTTTTCGTGATTTATGTAAAACATTGTGTTTTTTTTAATCTGTTTAAAGTGAATTTCGTAATTATTGAATATTCTACTGATATTAATATAACGTTCACTGAATATCAAGAAATAAATTAAAATTTATCCATTAATATTTTTTTATCAGTTCCAGCAAAACTTGCGGAGAAGTCAATTTCCATAGAGGCGGAAGTTCATCAGGCCAGCCCAGAAAAGGTAACGAAACCGCCTACACCACCTGTGGAGTGTAAAAAGCAACCAGCGGTTCCGCCAAAATCAGTTCCTGTCGTCGATCACAAATCGCAACCTGCGCGCGTTGAACCGCCCTCGGTCGACTCCGTAGACTGCAGTCACGCCAAGGTATCGCCGCAACTGTCGCTTGAGGCGACCGAGCAAAAGAAGGCCGAGGTCATCTCGGAATTGGAGACGCGCATTCAGAGCAACAAACCGATCGTCGAGCCCGTCGTGCTCAAAGACGAGTCATACGCCCCGAAGATCGCCCCGGTCGAGAACAACCTGTCGAACTTTACGATCACGACGTACTCGCGCACCAAGAGCGTCGATATCTTCGAGCCGATGGAGCATCACAGCGAGAGCCGCGTGATCAGTACCTTTGCCACCCTCACGAGGGGCAGGTGCGTGTCCAGCGACTACGCGGACGAGAAACCTAGAAACGGCATGCTGAAAAACGCGCAGAGCATGGAGAGGATGACTAGTCTAGTCGACGATCGGGTCAAATATGGTACTTTAATTATATCATTAGTAGTCCATAGTTTAAAACCACATATTTTCTTTATTTTTAATTTTACGAATAAGAAAACAAAAAAATGTTATTTAAAAAATGCTTTCTAAAGTAAAATTGTTTCTTAAATAAAGATTTTTCTTAATAAAGAGATTGATGGTTGGTGCTGATAATTGCACTGCAACACAAATACCGTTACAAAAATGTTTTAATAGAATATTAAAATTATTTTTTAGTCTAATCTTGTACTAACAAATTTGATTTAAAATTTTCAGTTGAAAGAAACAACATTTTGAGAGAAAAGGCTTCGGTACACCGATCGAATAGTTACATAGTCCTATCAAGTAATGAGAAATTCAGTAATAAAGTGAACGAATTAGAAAAAATCAGAGACGAGAAGAAAATAGATGAGCGTATGAGTTATCAAAGCAACGGTCCAACTCGAAAATACACAAGTTTGGCGAATATTAATTCGAGCACGAATGAAGAAATTCCAAGGCACAAAGAGAAATTCTCTCAATGGCGAGAAAACATCTTGAGGAAACAAGAAGAACCTACGAAAGAAAAACAACTACAGTCCTTGCAGGTAAATTTTTAATAAAGAAAATTATTTTATTGCAATATACAAACAATACTTAAAAACTATTATTTTTACTGTTCTAGGTACTGAAGAGTATTTTACCGCAATTGAAAAATGCGCAAGCGACTGAAGAAAATGGTTTTAAAAATACTAGTGATAATTTTACTGCAAAGAAAAGGTAAAATTTAATCAAATAAATGAAATGAAATCAAAATCCGTTAAATTAGTTTGAAATGTTCATTGCAAAATTTATTTCGCAGGCAAGAGTCTCAGCGAGAAGAAACGCCAGAGCCCCCGACGGTTTCGTCAAACACGACGACAGCCACTTCGGAGGTGCAGTTGCGCATGAATCGCCGACCGGCACAAGAACCCACGAAACGCTACACGTACGGCGGCCCGCCAAGTGTGAGCCTGGGAAGTTGGTCCGAAAGGCCAAGCGTCAACGTCCAAATCAAGACCGACACGGATTACAAGTTCGGCAGTAAAAGCAATGCCACCTCGGGTGCGAGAACCGTTGTTAATCTTAATGGCGGTGAAACGGGCGAGCGAATGCAAAACGGAGAAGTCCACGAGAAAAAGGAGGTTGGCAAAGTTTTACCAACGGAGGTTGAGAAAAAAGAAGAGCCTCTTATAGAAACGACCTCTGTTAGTATTTTTGAATTTTCACAGAATTTTTTAAAATTAGAATACATTTTAAGCAGAATAAGAGATTTATTGCTTTTTATTATTTGTTTACAGGTCAACTTTAGAGAATTAACGAAAGCCTTCAGTCGAGCGGATCGCACTCCGCCTAAGCCTCCGGTACGCAACCCGGCCTACCGTCACTCGGAGTACATCGAGAGACCAAAAAACGATGTAGTCGTTCCAAAGCAAAACGGTTTCATCGAGTCTCACGTGTCAATGACCACCATTGGTGCCCCCCAGAATCGTACGAACGGACCTATGCCACCCGTTAAACGCTACACCTCCGTTGTTGGCATTGCAAACAACGTCAGCAACAACATTAACAGCATCAACAATGCTAACAAGAAGAACAACAATAACAATGCCAACAGTCTGCCAGTGCAGCAGCCAGCAAATTTCAGGTTTGCGAACGGCACGGCTGCGAAAAAAGAGCCTGTTGTTACGGTGCCAAAACCGCCGACGATGCCGATCATCACGGGGGTAACGCTCAAGAGCGTGAATGCGAGACCCAAGTCCAGTCCACCGACGATCCAGGCTGATCCTAGGGATCAGCTGCTGGAATCGATCAGAAATTTCGGCGGTCGGGGGAAATTAAGAAGCGTAAGAGTACACCACAACTTGTTTTGAAGAAAAATTGTTATTACAAATTAATATTTTAAATTGTTTTTGCAAACAATATAATAAAAATTATAATTTTTAGGTTGCTAATAGACATTAAATTACGACGAGCTAACAGGAAGCTGTAGGGTTTTCCAGAAAAATTTATAATTCAATGTTGAACAAAGCCTTAAGCGAAAAGAAGAGACATCGCAAGAAAGTTTGCAAGGCGAAAATCTTGCTAATTGTCAGTCAGTCATAATGTTAGATATAGGTCATGTGAATTCGAATCGTTTGGTTAAATTGTTCGCGAGACGTTTGAGGCTGTTTGGTTATTCAGTAGTATTAATATTGTTGATTATTAAAATTAAGTTCTTGTTTTCAAAAAAAAATTCTCAAAAAAAAAATAAAAAAAATTGTAAGAGAAAGTTCGCCTTTTTCTCGGCACTCAAACGTCTGATATTATTTTATGTAAATATTAGTTGTAGAGATTTTTCTTTTTTGGGGGTAAAGAAGGATAAGTTTGTCGTTACAGCAGTTTAAAAAAGAAAAATTTTTGGTGCTCTATTCTGTACGTTAGATGTGTAAGGATTTTCCTTTCCTCGAGAGAGTATGTAAAAAGAAAACTCGAATGCTTCGTTTCTTGATGATCGTCAAAAGCTGTAAATATTTGCCAAATGCGAGTCAAACTCGTATCAGAGTCATAGGATCCAAAAAGTATATTTTGTATAATATAAAAATGAAAAAAAAAATCGAAATAAAGGCGATCATCCGAATTCTTCAACATAGTCATGTCGGTTTTTTCGACGGCGCTCACTTTTATATGATATAACATTGTATTACTAACAAATGTTCTAATCAATGATTCTAAACTGTAAGATTCTATCAACGGGACCAAAGGTAACACTCATCTTATTTTAATACATTGTACAACGAATTAATGCGTATATGAATGTAATAAAGAGTGAATGGAAGGCATCGATTCTAGCAGCTGCTTTAGAAATGCACTGATTACATAAGTAAAAAAGTTGAATTGAATAAGCATGAAGCTGGCATTATAATTCATAATCGAAGAGCAGTCTTTTACTTTAAATGATTGACATTTGTATCATCAACTTTTTTGGAATATCTTCCATTCTTCGTTAATGATAAGTTTTTTAAATGATATTTGTTTTTGAAATTTTTGCCAAATTTTTGCAGAGAATGGTTATCCTTTAAGAAATATGTGAAGTCAAATTGTAATATTAATATTTTGTAAAGATAATTTTTTTAGGTTTAAGGCAATGAAGATGTTTAAATGGCATTGAAAATAAAATTTTCAAATAATCGAGCAAAATGTTCTGTAAATAACACATAACTGTCAATATTGTATTTAATTATTGCTCCTTTACATTGCAAATTATTGGATAATATGGCAAAGCTGTAATCTATTTATACTAGCGTTATAATATTACTGTAACTTAAAGTTTCATTAAAGTTAATTGGAAATTAAAAAACATGTATTCTTTTTATCGTTTTAGTTCTCTTTATTTTTTGTAATCCACATATCTTATGTACAAAAAAGTATTATTTTATCTCTTTTACAAAGCTATTGTTAAAATAATTTTTTACAAAAACGTTTGAAGAATACAATATATTTTTAATAAAAATGAAAAATAACATCTTATCTTTTTGTAATTGTTAGTTTCGTTTTTTAATATAATTTTTTAAGATAGATATTGCTTTTGAAATCACAGTTAGTAAACCTACAAGGTCTTTTTTGCACCTACTATTTTCATTTTAGCACCTTAGACTAATCGAAGGCACTATTTTTATAAATAAACATTATTTCATTAGTTTTATCAACATTACATTAAAGTTATTTAGTATGACATAACATGATTAGTTTACAATACTGTTTTTAAGATCTATACATTTTCAAAGTAAAGTACATAAAATAATTAAGACATGTCTTGAAGACTATCTTTGGAATTCTTATAAATAATTTTAATTTTTTCAAAATTAAAATATACATGCGATTGATTTAAAAAAATTCTGTTCTAATATTTTAATGTTATGAATTATTGTCATGGAAAATGAAAATTCTTGTATCTTAGTGAAACCTTAATATAAAAAGTTTATATAAGTGTTCTTATTGAGGTATTTATATTACTCTTTGTAAACAACTATGACTTTTAAAAAATTTTCCCATGATTAAAGTGATGGTTGATATGAACTTACTGCAAACTATTTTCATGTATTACATTGTTCAGTCGTCTGGAATAGGTGTGTTGCAATTACCATGCCACAATTTAGTATTGGAATTGCAGCGTGAATAATTGGCAAACACATCAGCGTAACCTCGATCTCTCCACCAAGTGCACAATTGTCGATTCCAACCACAATCAATAGTATGGATTAATTCTGGACGTTCCATTCCCAACAAAGTGTAGAAATCCTGATCCCCAAGGTGACCCTGAAAAATTAAAATTTATTTTGTATCGCATGATATTTCACTACATAAATAATCTCTAAATTATAAATTATTATACCAAATTTTAATTTTTTAAGTTTAATGTACCTTAAAGTGATATTTGTCTACATAGTGTTCAACGCTGTCCCTGCTAATGATTTGATCATACTCCAAAGATTCTCTAAGTCTCTTCAAGTGCAGGAGCACGACTCCGCTGTTGTATCCTGGATATCCACCGAGGTAACTAGGTTCCCCGAAGGGAGTCTTAGGATTCTTATTTCTATATATATACAGCACGTGTCTATAAACAGGTGTGAGCTCTGGACCCAGGCCGAATAAGGCATCTTTCCCAAAGCTCTGGAACTCTTTAAACAGATCTTTAACGTCCACCCTGAACTTTGTATCTGCGTCGACTAGCACTGCCAAGTCCTGATCAGAAGATGCTACCCTGTGCATGCCCAGAGAAAGGAAGAAGAGTGCGTCCGAGTAGTAAGTCCCAGGCTTGCTGCTAAAGTGTGGCGACATCACCGAAACTACATCCTCTATCTTCTCAGCTGACTTCTTAACGTCGTAATATTGCACCTACAAAAAAATTCACACTTAAAACCTCAATCCTCACCCAAGCACCAGACCTCGAAGCAGCCTCTCACTCACCTTCATACTTTTCTTATTTACAGCGAATACGTAGTCGACGACCTTCTCGGCGATGAGCTTGCTCTCATCGTCGGTGATGACGTGGAAGCGTATCGGCCCGCTGGAGTACTTCAGCAGCGAGTCGACGAAGGTGCGGAACTTGCCCCTCATGGGCGAGTTGCTGGTCACCTTGGTGAATATGCACCAGACGTTGTAGACCTCCCGCGCATCCTTACCAGCGGTGGCGTTCCTCGCGGCGGGCGAGGAGGCACTGGCCGTCGCCGGGCGGCTGGCGTTCCGGCCGACGGCGACCTCGAGGACGGCGCGCTGCTGCAGCAGCGCGTACAGCACGAGGCACAGGGCGGCCAGCAGCAGGCCCAGCTTCAGCGGCAGCTTCTTGAGGAGGGCGCGCGGCGGCGGACGCATGACGGCGCGCCGCGCTCCGCATCGCGCACCGGCGACAGCAGGTTATGTCGCCCCTCGCCGACGAACTCGACGTGACGGCGCGGCAGCCAGGGACATCGGGGAGACGGACTCGCGGCCGCCGACCAGACGTAAACAACGAACGGCTTGGACCTGGAGCTGGAGGTAATCGTACGGGTCGTCCGGTCGATCGCTGCAGCGATTCTTCGAGAGGTGGACAGAGCGGCTTTCTCGAGGTATCGATCGGTCATACGATTCTATTTGAATGTTTTTGCCGCTGTTTTATTATTTTAACAAGTTTTTATCTTTGACGATGATTAGGTAATTATTTTTAAGTGACTTGTTTTAAATCTTCTCTGTGTTATTAATTCTTGGATAACTATGAGGTTAATGATTTTTTTTATCAAAATTACCATGCAACGTTATACAAATTTTCTCGGACAAGCCATGTTTTTTTATCAACTATTTTTATCAAATTGTGAGTAATTTTTACCAAATAGAACAATTGATTGTATCATTACGGAGAACATCATTTTTGCCAAAAAAAAAAAAAAAAAAAAAAACGTATGTAGTTTTAATGAAAATAATCTATTAATTTTTTAAATTTTAGGTAATACAACTTTAGTTTATTGTTTTACATTGCGTTACTTGCTAGTGATTTTATGAAATTTCTATTCCTTTAACAATATTGAAAAACATACAGCTCAATATTTTTTTATTCTACTATGTTCTATTAGCGATACTTTGACTATACTGCACAATGCAAATATTAATCTTAAATGAAGTATAATTGATAATAAGAAGTCTTGACATTTAAATATTGTTTCTGGTTTAATTATTCTCTTAATTTTTCTTATGTTGAGTCTCCTCGTTTATTATTATTAAATTTAAAAGTAAAGTATAAGTCATTATGTATGAATTTATTTTACCATATATGCAACTAAAAATAGAACGATAAACACGTCGGTTATTACTTAGCGTTATTAATCAAAATTTATCTACTCATTCTAATGAGATTATATAATCACATTTAATAATTTGAAACAAACACTTCACATTCTAAAACACCTAAAGCAACAAGTGTCCGTAAAATATATAAATCATAGCCAAAAATAGCCTAGACCACCTCACGGAAAAATTGACAATTGCGTCACTAAACCGAAAACTCAATCCGCTCGAACGTACACACAATCAATTATCACACCTAGCGGTACTCGTCAATGCTCAATATTTTCCATTCCTACACCAAACGAAAAGGAGCGGATTAAAATTTCCATACGAAAAGAAACTACTGGAAAAAAACTACAATAACTACTGTAGAGTACTAAAGATTATTGATGAGTATATTCGATTATAGTAGTAAATGGACAAAGACTATATTTAGAAGTATTTCTATGTACTTTATAGAAGTTACCAATTAGTTTTTAGTCGGTAATTACCAATTTTCTAGCTCTAACAATAAATGACCATCTTTTAAGCATTTTTTTCAACGATTTTTCACCCATTTCACTCATAAAGTAGTGAAAAATCGGCCAGGGATTCGACTGACGCATCTCATCAGTATTCCACGCATAGTAGTTCCACGTATACTTTTTTCAGCACATTCTTTATTTTGATAAGTCTCCTAGCGGTAAAAACAACCCGAGCAAAGCTCAAGCAAGCGCATCTCCTCCGATTCAGTAAAAAAAAGACCGCCGATCTCGGGCGCCTTACGCGCGCTCGACTCACACTCGCGCGCGTCAATCACAATCCGGGCGTACAAGTGGCATCCCGAGATAACGCGAGGCGCAATACATCGGCGCGAGTCCACACGCGACGTAGCGGAGCGGCCGATTAGATTCGCACCGGCTTCGTAATTGCGATCGATAAGCGGGGAGAAGGAGTCGATTACGCGAGCCGCTGCTTTTTTTTTTCGTCGTCGCCGCGCCGGTTGGTCGTGTCAGTGAGGCGCGCCGACCACGCCGAGACATGTCGGCCAAGCTGAGGACCATGTTCCGGAAGCAGATGTCGTGGTCCGTGGGTCACGGCGACGAGTCCGCCGGGAGGCCGCCGCCCGGCGTCGCCAGGAGCCAGAGCAACGCCGGGGACGTCGTCGCGCTCCGGCAGAAGACCAGCCGAAGGAGGCACAAGTACGTGTTTCTTCGATTTGCTTTGGGCTTGTGACGAGTGTTTACTTGGATTTGGATGCTTCTTTTTTTTTTAACGATTTCGAGGAGACGAGATTGGCCTGGAATTTGGTTTGTTCGAGTGGAGGGGGTGGTTTGTGTTTACTCTCGTGATGCGGAGGAGTGAAAAATCTGAAAACATTTCATTCGAAAGAAAAATTCGAGTTTTTACTTTTCCAGAGAAAAAGTATTACAGAAAACATTTCATAAGTCTGGATTAGTTTTCACCCGAATCGAGTGGTTTTTCACTCTTTCATTATTAGAGGGTATTCATTCATTGAAGTATGAATTTGACAGGCAGTTTTTACGATTTAAGTTTGATTATGATTTATGTATGGAATTTCATTGAATCTTTGTTTGATGATGACGAATTTATTTTCCGTCTTTTAGTTTGTTAAATTCCTAAGTTTTTGATAACACACTGCATACTTTTGATAATTAAGTACAATGGAAATACAAACAAAACGTAATGCAAGTGAAAATTTACAGCAAATGTAAAAATGTTTTACTCAAATTAAAAGATTAAATACATTAATTTAATATTTTTGTTAACAGAACTTCATTGGGAGCATTTGAAGATATAATAAAGTGCCCGATATGTAACCAAACGCTGCAGTCGCCTAAGATGCTAATATGCCAGCACACGTTTTGTAAAAAGTGCCTGGAAACTATATTGGACGACACTTCTAAGGACAAAGGTAATTTACGGCTTAATCGCCATTTATGTTAACAATGTTTAGAATTTTTTTTATTCATTTGAGAAAATTAGCCTTGATCTTACGTATCAGCGCGTAAATATTTGATGTAAATAAATTTATCGCCACAATCATTGCTATCTCAAGTCTGATGTACTTTGTTTAATTTTTATATTTTTCAGTGACGAATATGTAGATTAAGGTTATTGTATTAAGTTATGTGCCAAATTTACTGCAGTTGTCATTTTTGAAATTAGTAAAATCGAAAAAGTAACTTTAAGTGTTATTGATTATGACAGTGTTAAGCTTGATTTACGGAAAGTCCGTTACACTTTTATATACATAAACACGATTCTTAAAAAAAAAAAATTTGATTTTAGAAAACATATTTTTTGTATGAAATATCGATACCTGATAAAAATGAATCACTCATTTTACAAAGATATGAATGATATATAAAGATCGATAAAAAATTAAAAAACCTTTTAAACTTATCACTAAATCGCTGGGTTATCTCAATCAGTTCACGAATTTCTAGTCAATATCCAATGTGACCCAATGCGCAGTGACTTTGTTCGAAAAGTTAAAATATTTCCGAGCTTTAAGAGTTATAACATTAAAGTTATCGGCGAGCGTTGCACAATAAATTCTTGATTTACACACAAGTATCGATAATCTAATAATTACATCTAACTTACAAATGCATTTCCATAAAACCTGCAGAGTTATATGCAACATGAATTAAAATTCCTCAATCACGCCAGACAATTATCGTCCCTATCGATGAATTAGTTCAAAATTACTAAGTAAGCTTGAATTAACAATAATCTGCGTAATAATTACGGCGCTAACTCTGTGTTTTTCTTACTCAAGTACACAAACAGCTTTTTTTCACGTCTCGTACTATCAGACAATCAAACGCCGAAGTTTTCCTATCTAAGCGGCCTTTTTATTCTACAACTCACTGCGCGAAAAATAATTTTCATTAATATGAGAAAACAACTTTTTTTTCAATTTTAAAGAGATTCGATTAAATTTACAAACCCTACTGAAATTAGTAAAAGCCACAACAATATTTAAAAATAACGCACACTTTCCTACACGTAGAAAAGTACTATACTGGTTAAAAAGTAAAACAAACTGACATTGTAGCGAAAAATTACTATAATTATAATAAATTATGCTAGTCGATATTGAAAATTTTCCTAGAAAGTATGGTAATTTTTCTAAATTTTTCGTAAATTTTACTAGAGGACAGTAATTTTTCACCTAAATATCATTCCGTGGCCACTTTCCTATACAGTATTGTAAATTTTCAACCAAATGTCAGTCAGTTGCCACTTACTTATACCGTATTAAAATTTTTACTAGAATTTTTTCTGAGTGAAAGACTCTTATTTATGCTTATTAATTTATTCATCATTGACAGAATCGACGCTGACGTGCCCGGTGTGCAAGGTGACGACGAGGAACGTGGAGCCGGACGGCCTGCCGGCGAATCTGAGCATCGAGAACGTGCTGCGCGCGATAAACGGCTCGTTCGTCGAGGCGCGCCCGGAGCGCGGCCGCAGCCTGGTCGTCAACTTCGGCCCGCTGACGGAGCAGAGGCGCGAGAGCGGCAACACCCGATGCTTCAGCTGCGCCACCGCGTGCGAGGCTGTCGATTTTTGCCAGCACTGCCGGCAGGTATTGGCATTGAGCGATTTTTTTTCGACGTCTGAAACCTGTACCTACGTGGAGAGCCGATATATTGTTAATTTGACGAGGAGGATGTAATGGGAATATAACAGACATTTGAAATGTTGAACGAAAATTCAATTTTTTTTAGTTAAGTTCAAATCAATAGAAATGTAATGTACGTTTAAAATGAAAACTTTTGCTTTTGAGTAAGTTAGTTGCTTTATCAGGTATCCCATTTCGCCCTGCTCTCTCTTATTTTTGTTATTGGTTTTAATAATGGGTGTACTGTTTATAGGACAGTAAATGTCATGTGATAAGATAATGAATTTTTATTGATCGACGATTACTTAATGATAATATTTGACAGATATTGGTTTAGTAAATGGGACATTAATAAATGTATGGCTTACTTTATAAATATTATAAAAAAAGGTTTGAATTTCACATTAGTATAAACATATTTCTACTCTGCTGTAATTGTTTTTCTATTAAAAGTTTTTAATATTTATTTGAAGGTATTCTGTAAAGTGTGTCAGGCTCAACACGTCGCCCAATTAAAGGATCAACTGAAATTGATGATCGACCAGCTGCAGCACACCATCAATAAGTTGAACAACCAAATCGTCGAGTTCAAAGTGCGTACATCTCTCAAAGAATACCAAATCTCTAATCTTTCTTATTAAGTAGCAATAAATTGCGCAGTGTTTTTGTTTAAATACACACAGCAACTTGTAAAAATTGATTGCATATTCAATTTTTAGGAAAAGTCGAATAGCCTGAAAGTCACGGTGGACAAAGAGTACGAAGAGAAAATAGCAGCGTTGCGGGACGAGCGTCGCCGTCGGTTGGAGGAGATCGACGACTTCGCGGTGCGGGGCGAGCGCACGGCCGAGGAGATCAAGCTGCGCATCCTCGACTCCCAGGCCGAGCTTGTGCGGCAGAAGGACAGCGGCTTTGATGGCATCGACGACGATAACGAAAAGGTATAATGCGACTACCGATTATTGATATTTTTTTTATCGAGTTATAATTGAGTGATTCTTCGAAAAGGCTTTTGGCATTTTGTGAGTACCCTGATTATACTGAATCGCTGAGATTCGAGTTATTGATTGTTGCTATTTTTCTAATTATTATCGATGTTTTGCGTAGTCTTCATTTTGGGGGGATTTTATTTGCGATAAGAATATGCAGGTATAAAAAGGCAGAACAAATATATACAGATCAAGACTCCTAGATTAACATAAATATATAATTCTTGTAAATTAATAACATTTAAATCAAAAGATTCGTTCGATTCGGAGCAAAAAATTATCTATTATTTAAAAGTTTCAATGATTATTTCAAGCACTCAAAAATAACTTGCTTCGAGGTTAATTGAAAATCTATAAACCTCCGAAAAAAGAATAATCGGCGACCTTTGCAACTGCGTTTCTCCGGGCTGCTTCCTCTCCTCATCGTTTGACAAATGGAATCGTCGCGTTAACGCCGAGCTGTCCCGCGCAGATACGCGCCGGCCCGCTCGACCCGGCCGTATTGATCTGGCCCGAGCTCGCGGGAGGACGAGTGGCGAGGAGAGGCTCGCCAGACGCAAAGCACCGACTCTGATCTTCTTTTATGTATTTTCTTTTTGGGCTATCGGTAAAATTTTAGAGGAATTCACGCTGAAAATATTAATTTCGTTTTTCATTACTTTGTAATTTAAAAGTTTCAAGTGATAATATTTTAAATTTTAATTAAATTAGGAGGTTCATTTAAATCAATAAACAAATGTTTAGAGAATGTACCATAAAATAATTTGACGTAATTAATTTACGAGAGTTTAAAATTTAATTGTTTATTCATAAATATCCAAGTACTTAGTTAAATATGTAAAGAACTTTTTTCTGGAAGTACTATAAATACACACAAACGAGTCTACTGCCTTAACAAAACTTACTTAACAACATGATAAATAGTACACGCCGTAAAGGTACATTCGATTGTCCTTGAAAGAAAAGATTTTCAAAGAACATCTCCAACCGCAATGAAATGACATTTTATCCAAAACAAACGATTCGTTCATCCGCGAAAAAAAGGAAACGTCGTAGAAAGCGGGCGATCGATCGAAGGAGCTGCGCGCAAACAAAACGTCGACGGCCCGGAGCGCGTCTGCCGCTGACAGCCCATTACCACTGCGTGCAGCCGAGCGGGAGGGAGGAGGGAGAAATCGGCTGGGTCTCTCCTCCCTTGCTCCTTCGCCGGACAAGTGGCGGCGCTTTGAATTTTCCAAAGCCGGCGGACCGACGGAAGAACCGCGCGAACTGGAAGGGGACCAATTTATTATTGAACTTTGTTGTTTAACGAGGGAAAGTGATTTTGGAGTGGTCGGGAATGTTATAAATGAAGCTGGATAATTAATTAGAAACGAATCTTTAAATTTGATTATTGTAGCAGGAAAGTTGTAGTAGCTTATCTTTTAATAACTTTAAACTTGATGAGTCACTAGGGAGTGACTGTAAGATTATTGTATGAAGATAAATTGATAGATCAAATTTCGTTTCTTTATCTTTCGTTATTTATTTTTGTATTTTTAAATAAATTATGTAAAATGGAAATTCTTTAATATATTATCCCTGATATTAAAACAATTAAATAGAAGTTATTATAAATGTGTGTTTTCAATTTTTTTATATTTTTTCACGAAGATTAAACTTGATTGCAAATGAAATACAACAAAATAAAACATAACAAAAATGTAATAACTAGTGAAGTATTTTCAAAGCGTGGAAATTGTTTTTTTTATCAGTTTTCTCGTAAATGGATTTACAAAATTCGAACTGTTTCACTTATATCTCCTATCGAGCAATTTTTTTCACTCTTTAACATTTCGTTAGTATTTTTTTTTTAAATATCACAGATAAGCAATTCCTTCAAGAAATTAAAATAAACCAATATTTACGAAGAAAACAGATACTCTCCTAAACTCCGTAGAACCTCAAAAAATCTTGCAGCGCAGCATCCATTCCTCCGACTCCTGTCCTCTTGGCTCGGTTAATTACGCGCGGGGGTGGGGATCTCGCCCCGCCGGCCGCGTATACACGGGAATCAATTTGTCGCGGGGGTGGAGTGTGCGAGCCCCGCCCCGGGAGCCGCGCGCCGCCAGGCCCCGCCCCGGCCGCCCCGGCTAATAATTCACGTCAGCGGCACTCCTCCGCCATAAAGAGTCAACTGCATGCTCTCCGCAGAGCCCCTCGGCCTCTCCACCCCCGCCCGCGCACACCACCGCCGATAATTTTTCGCCGTTTACGACGCTCTCGCGGCGCCCTTTTTCCTCTGTGCCGGGGGTAATGGGCCCTTTAGTCTCAATTTGCCGCTGCGATTTCGTTTGTTTATTCAGACAGTGAATTTCGTTTGAAAAATACGGTGAAAATTTAAAATGCATTGCTGTTGATTTTTACAATTATTTCTTTTATGAACATATGGAGTATCCAATTTATATTTGTATGTGAATTTTGTAATATATACGGAAATTTATAAAATTAATAATTCGGTGGATAATAACAATAATTCCCTTATAAATGCTATTGATGTATTTCAATTATAGGCAGAGATTATTTGAATTAAAAACTGATAATCATTGGTTGGATGAAATTTACGTGAAAATTTCGGTAATATTATTATGCAGAATCTGAAAACAAGTTATTTATTTATTCAACTGTGAGTTTGACGGTTAAAAAAATACAAATTATTACAATAAAAAATCTAAGGGTATATATTATTTTTATACTTATACTAATTCTTTGAAGATATCGAAATTTAATAAATTATTTATCGATTAATTATATCAAAGCAAAGTAATTTTAAATCTTTAAATCACACAATTTCATGATCTGTGAACGCTAAACGTATCTAACACGTTTCCACTTCAGCATTTCAAAACACTCGAAGTAATCAGATACCCAGTAATCTAAACTAAAAGATATCATCTCCAAGTAAAATAAAAGGGCGCCAACCCTGTGAGACCCACTTAAAATTCAATACGTTCCGAGTCGCTCACGCTAAATTAAGCACACCTCAACCATCCCCCCGCCGTCAAATGCTAATTACCCCTCCCGATTCTTGAAAAAAAAAAAAACACATACCACTCCAATCGAATCAATCACTCGCTACTTAAACCCCTCGTCCGCTGGTCGTGTACACACGTATACCTAACGCGCGAGCTCGATGATCCGCAAAAATCAGAATTTCCCGACGCGTCGAGTGGCCCCGGTGTACTTACGCGCCTGGGGTACACGCCGCTGCCCCCGGGGCACGCGCCCCGTCGCCCTAAAATTAGCCGCGCGACATATTGGCCGGGGCCCCATGGGAAAATCAACTGACGCGTAACTAACCGGTGTATCATTATGCGCGCGTGTTTGCACGAGCCAAAGCCAATTTGGCCGGGCGCCGGATGCGAGCCCGACTCTCTACCCCACCGCTCGCGTTTCTTCATAATTTTTTTTTTTTTTTTTTGGTTCGGTGTATACGTGAGCGGGTTCGACGGGTACTGTCGATATTTCGGGCGGCGGGCGCAAGTGGACCCCCCACCCCCCTTTTGGGTGGCTGCCGATTAACTCGTTGCCGGTTTGACTGGCGCGGTTTCTTTTTTTCGCGGGATTACGGGATGCTAGGGGGTGGGGATGGGAATCGCCTTGGGCGTCGATGGGATTTCGGTGTAATCTGTTTTAGGAGCGGGAGTTTGAAGGGATTTTACAAGATATTTATGAGGAGAGGTTCAAAAGGATATTTGTTGCGTTTGAGTCTACAAAGCTGCGTGCGGTGCGGATTAGCAAAAGAGCGATTTGTATGCGGCTTTTTACATGCATTTGCATTATAGATATAAATAAAGTTACCTTTTTCTATTTCATATTAAATAACAATTTTATTCATTTAACTTGACAGAATAAACTTATATTAAATGCCCACACTAATCTGAGCGATATAAGTTACGTTTCGAAATACGTCGATTATATTATTTAACTTAATTTCGTATATGTATAATTAGTATAATGAGCATTACAATATTTTAAATGAGAATTAAAAATAAAATAATTTAAATAAATTACACTTCGATAGACTTTCCATTTATTTCGATTCTTAAGCGCACAAAATGCGGTCCTTTTTCATACCACTCAACTGGACTATTTAAAAATCCGTTTTTCACCGCAACAATTACCGTGCAAAGTTAATAATCCAATCGTACAAATACCAATAAAACTCCGCAACGCCCAAAACTCAAGCAACAAGTCGTAGTACCCACTCCCGTACGATCACTCCCAAGGGAGCCCACCCAGTTCCTCTCGAAACTTCCGAGTCCCAGTGTACATTTCAGACGCGCCGCGCGAAAGACAAACTCTCGCCCATCCCATTCGGAGCGGCCGCAGCGCCTAAAGCGGGCGCACCGCGTCCTCGCGAATATCGACGAGCCCAATTTATTCACCGGCCGAACAATGAGTGGACAGAGCGGAGCCACCAGCGCCTCGCCGCAGCGGCTTTCCGCTCCGCGCGCACGTGTCCCCGCGGAAAAGCGGCACGCGACCCCCGGCACGCGCTCCGCTCCCTTTGTAGCGCCGCGGACAAAGGCGCGCCCCGGGGACGACGCGCGAGCGCCCGCAATTTACAGCGTCGGCGCGCACGAGGCCCCGGATTTCGATGCCGAGGGCGCCGATTTCAGGCTGCGATGCGCGCTTCTTTTCTTCGCCCGGAGCTCGAGGCCCCGCATTTGGCTGGGAAGGGGAAAGAAAGTAAGGCTAAAGCGACGATTGAACTTGAAAGTGCTTTGATCTTTATGGAATTTGTACGAGAAAAATTAAAATTCCATTGTAATATGAGAAGGTTTGAAAAAATTTGATCGAGACGAACCATATATAATGATTAAGTATATGCCGACGTTTCGACGTTTTTATTTAACGTCCTCATCAGGGCTTGATTTAACTTAATT